>SNQJ01S0302486.1:0-10284 GCA_010110895.2 Picea sitchensis | reverse complement strand
CCTCTTGATAGACTTGCTAGAGTCTCCAAGATCCTGTTCAAGCTAAGTCCTTCACACAATTCTTTCACCAATTCTCCAATGAATCTTTCTTAACCTTTTCCATGAGAATTTCATCAATATATAGGAGAGAATGAGATGGTTACGTGGATAAGAATGATCCCACAATATCAGGGAATCCAGTACAAGGATAACCATTCGAATGTCAACCCATTCTTCTAGAAGATTCCCTTCTAGAACCATCGAGAATTCATCTTTTTCCAAGCTTTAGAGCACGTTTGCACCCTATCTATGTAGCACAGTGCAAGAAGTTCGCACCCTAGCTTAAGGCAGTCTGTGAGAATGGGTCATTCTCACACCCTAATATATTAGCAACCTGCGAACTCTCTTCAAAAGTAAGTTTTTTGGGAAGAGATGAAAGTCACTTTTCTCAGGAGAAAGTTCTTATGAGGAGAGTACACCATCATCAATACACCATCAAGATTGACCAAAATCATGGGTAACACCCTTGCAGGATTTGTAAGGGTAGACATCTTCTTAAGGATTTCCCTGGTCTATCCAAGGTTATAGAAGCATGGTCGACATGCCCTCACCAACCCATGTCATCAGCCTCTGAAAAACATGCTGATGAAATCATGTCAACTAGTCAAGATACCGTTGGGAATAAGAAAAGTAGAGTCAAGTTCCCATGTATATTATGCATAGGGATTCATCAAACTCACCTTTTCCCTCGTATGGATGAAGCCTCGAAATTACTGGAGTACATGACTATTTCCCAATCTCAACTTCCAGTTTCTTATCACAAGCTTACTCGTGACCCACCTGTAGTTGATGGAATGATCAATCAGGTTCCTTCATTGGTCAGTCCGGTTGATCAGGTATTCAATATGGTCATGTCCTTAGTTGAACTAGTTGAAAAAGTGATCGATCCGATCCCATCGTCGATCAATCCTACTCTCCCAATAGAGAGTGCAACTCAAGTAGTCGATTCATTTCCACCCGTCGATCCCATTCTCCCCTTGGAGAATGAAACCCAAGTGGTCGATCTGATCTCGTCATCGGTCGATCATACTCTCTCGATAGAGAGTAAACCTGATACTACTCATGTTTTTCTTGTTGATACAAACACTACCATGCTGGGGGGAATTCCTCCTTCTCCCATGGAACCCCCTCCAAGTAATGAGGCCATCCTTTTTGATTAGGGTGCACTAACCAGACCTCATCTTACTTCTCACATTCCTTTCAATATTACAGTACAAGTTTGTGGTCGGGGCGTTCCTTAGATGCTGATAGACGAAGCTATGTCCATTAGTATTTTTTCCTCTATTGCTTGGAAAGTTTTGGGTTGTCCTCAACTTATGTCGATTATGCAGAATCTGTTGAATTTAAAAAGAATAACCAATCAACCTTTAGGGACCCTTCCTCAGTTTCCCATAACTTTGGGAGGGAAAACTGTCTTTATTGATTTTATGGTAGTCTAGGACCCCTTGGATTTCGATTTACTCCTTGGGCGATATTATGTCTATTCCATGAAATCTATTGTGTCCACTCTTTTTCATGTGATATCTTTGCCTCACAATGGAAAAATTGTGGCTATCGATCAAATTTCATCTGTTGGTCCTGACTTCATTAACAACCCAATGAACTCTCTAAACAGTTATGATATGCATATGGTATCACCCCTACCATAGATCAATTATGTGGCATTGTCTCCCATGCCTTCAACTACTGATGCAGATGCACATCTCCCTATAAGATTAGTCTCTTATGACTTAAATCTGGTAGTTGACATGGTGATATCTTTGATAGGGTTATTAGAGCCTGATCTCCTTACCCCTGTCGTGACCCTCGACATGTGCTCTTTCCATAGTGTGTTTCTTCCATCGAGTGAAGATCTCTTGGAAGCCATGACCGAGTTTTGTCCCTTGACATGCTTTCCTTCCAGAGAATCGTCCTCTTTAAATCCATGATCAAGAAGAGAGATTTGAGCATGGTTTTCTGATTTCAAGCTCATTGAAAAATGAAACCATCTTTGAGCATGGTTTTTAGATTTCAAGCTCGTTAAAAAATGAAACCAGCTAGGTGGATAGGTTTTTCGTCTCTGTGGAAACCTCGTTAAAAATGAAACATAGGTTACGAGCATAGATTGTCTCATGTATCAAGCTCATTAAAAAATGAAACAAAGGTATGGGGATTGAACTTGGATTCTTGAGCATAGTTCTTCTCCTATGTCAAGCTCGTTAAAAAATGAAACAAATTCCCCCTCTCTGTTTGAGTCACGTCCTTTATCTAGTATTTGAAGCTTCATTTCATCCACCTTTGTAGTTGGATGAAATGAAGTTTGGGGGGAAATGCTTACAGCCTCTAGACTTCATGTTGAACCACTAATTTTACTTTCTTTGGACTCGTAAAACAAACATTGAAAGGCCCATATGGGACTGAACCAATCCTTCCTAAGGTTCATTAAATATACTCAAGGGATAATCCGAAGGATGATCTTATAGGTCAATCATATGTTATCCTCCTCAATCTTGTGTAAACATAAAGAGGTACTCACCAGAAACGGTGTGGGGGAAATTGGGAAATAAATGTGTCTAAACCTGTATTCTATGGAAGAGTTGCTTTTGAACATGATACCCTTTCACTTGCTTTGTGTCTAGGTTGAAAAACCTACTTGTCTCCTGATCATACTCCTTTATAAGATTACAAATTGGTCTCTGATCCCTGTTGTTGAATCAGTGTTTCCAAGACAATTATCATGTCATTAATATGTTCAAAGAGAAGTTCAACCTGAAAATACTTCTATTGCATCGACCATTTCCACATTTCTTAAGACTTCTATTGCATTGGCCCTCCATGAGTCAGTCCTGAATCATTTGTTACTATGATCTACTTCAAATCTTGTTACCTGTATCATGTCATTGATGGGGGATACACTAAGGCCCTTCTGTGACGAGTCTTTTCTTATCGAATTCAACTCATTATCCAAGAATTAGACTTAGAAAATAATTGGTACCTTGGAACTTGCATGCCTCAATGGTAGGTTTCCTTCATTTTGACAGTGGGTTTTCATTATTGACCCTTGATCAGGAGATTCCACCGAGTGTTTGACTTCAACTCATAAATTCACGCATGTTGGATTGTACTAGTGTACCTTGGGATTCATTGACATTAATGGTGATTTCCATCGCATCTGTTAACGATATACACTAATGACCGATAATCAAGTGGTTTCTACCATGTTTGACTTCAACACATGTATTCACATAGTTATATTCGTACTATAGAGTGGTGGAGATGAAGACCCTGGATCTTTTTTAATAGATTCAAGTTGCGTTGGAGTATATTCAGATTGAACTGTTGCATAGATCCACAGTGTATGTCTCTTGGATGTGTTCAAATTTGAGTCTATAACACATAGATCCACTATGTATTTTTGGTGGCTATGTTCAGATTTGAGTCATAATGGCATGGATCCACAATGTATGTTTGGTGGACATGACCTGTCTTACTTGATTTAGATCTTTGCATGTCGATATTTATGCTTTGAGTCATTTGTATTATGAGTATGGGAATGCCTACCTCAGTGATGAAGATATTATTGTACTGTATTTCCTTGTTTGTTGGTAGGTTTCCAACCGACATGTTCCTTGTTCCATACACACACTCGACAAAGTATTTCATCTATCACTCTATTCTAACTTCATACTTTGGGGGACTCTCTGTTACACATTATTTTCATCACCCCTATGACCGTTAATTATGCAAACCTATCCTTTTTCTTGATAAGAATCAATGGCCTGAATCCCTGAAGAATAATGAAGATACATTTTTCCCCAGAGACGAAATTATACTTTCCTTTGTCAAAAACCTTAGAAAAAATGATTGTTGCACCTTTCTTAGTGTTAAGGGTGTGACGATCTAGGATCATTGTAGGTTTCACCATAGTGGTATACGACATCATCGCAGTTTTCTCAATATTAAGGGTGTGACGATTTATGTACGAAAGAAAAAGAGCATCTTCTCGATTATTCTAGAAGAGAAGCTTCGAGGGTGAGTTGGCCTTTGATCGGTTGGGATTTGAGTCGCATCCTTGATCTCTTGGGATTTTCCTAACCTCCTCACCCTATCCTTTTTAGCCTATAAAAGGAGAGGATTTCTCATGGGAAAAGTGAGTTGTCTATCTTTTGGTGTGATCTTGAGTAATTTTTGTAGCTTTGGGATTTGCGTTGTGAAGATATATTGTTGGTCTCATAATCCGTAGAGAAAGAAGTGTTTGGGAAGAAAGGAACTATTGGAAGGGACCTTACAACATCATGGAAATGGTTGTATTCACACTTTCATATTTATAATACAATAATATATTTCTTTCCCATAAAATTGGTCTTATTTTATTGTATGAGTCCTTGATCATATACATAGGTTTTGTTGAGTATATGTTGTTTCTTTTAGTTCGTTGGCTTGTTTATATTTACATGTTCAACATCCCATAGGCATTTGAATGGAGTGAACATGACACTAGCAAGGACAAATGACATTTAAACGGTATGTCATTTATCTCTTGTTAGTTAGTATGTTTGATAATTAAAACTTAGGGGAAGTTTTATATTCTGTCTTGTTTTGTTCTAGTTTCGGGATAAAACCAGGGATAATATATGGTTTCATAGACCAAATATTCTTATAGAATATTTGGCGACTAGATGGTTACAACCTCTAGACTTCATGCTGAAATTAAGCCGCTATCTTCTTAAGCTGGGGGCTAAGTACCAACCATCCCTGGATTATGTGTTGGGAAGCCTCAAGCATAGTTTTCTCTAGTTCAAGCTTGTGTAAAAATGAAACCACCTACCTCAAGCATAGTTTCCTCTGGTTCACGCTTGTGTAAAAATGAAACCAGGTCCAAGTATACTTTCCTCTGGTTCATGCTTTTGTAAAAATGAAACCAGTTCCAAGAATAGTTTTGTTTAGCTTTTAAGATTGTGTAAAAATAAAATCTATCCCAAGCATAGTTTTTTTTGGTTTTAATCTTGTGTAAAAATGAAAACAATCCCGAGCTTAGTATTTGTTCTTTCTCATGCTCATAAATATAAGAGAATGTAATTGAGTAAAATTTTATCACTTTTTGGGACTCATAAAGGTTAAACAAAAAAGGAACCCCCTAGAGTTCCCTTTAAGCTCTTTTCAGACTCTTTGAACATGAAAATTTGCCGAGCGATCTTGTTCTTTTCACGCTCATTAAATATTTGATTTTTTTTTGGTGAGCGATAGTTTATCTCTTTTCCAGTCTCTATAGACTAAATTACGAAAAAAGGACATTTTGGAGTTTTCTTTAAGTATTTTTCAGACTCTCTAAATATGAAAAACCATTGAGTTTAATTTATTTGGACTTGTAAAACAAACATCGAAAGACACATATGGGACCAAATCACTCCTTCCTGTTGGCGCGAGATTGATCAGACTAGGGTCCTTCTCACATTACCAACAAAAGGTACCGTGTAGTCTAGAGCGCTGACATTTTCATCTCCTCCGAAGAGAAGAAGTCTCACCTGAAGCACTGCTGAGACAGATAGATAGGGAAAGGTAGGGAAAAGACTTAATAGGTTCCATAGATACTTCAATACTCATTCTTGATCTTGTGCAAGAGACATGAACAAATATGAGACATACATGTGAAAGAATCAAACCTACTTATGTTGTGAGAAAGCATTTAAATGTAGAACCATTAAATAGAACTCATAATCCATAAGGAAATACTGTAATGCATAAGTAAACACAGAGACACATCATATTTGAAAATTTATGTCCTTCTTCATATTATATTTAGAATCTTCTCTGATTATAGACTCATAATTACACAATAGTGCATTGTACAAAATCTTGGATCTATACTCACGTCGCATAGCTCCAATTCTCAAAACTAATAGATCCCATTCATTACAGACTCAATAATTGACTTAACTAGACTTACAACAATCATCAACAACTAACCCGACTAACCAAACCCAACCAACCAAACCATTTTAAAATTATTTTTATCCCTATATATAAGCTGGGTTGTATCTTCCTTCTTGCCTTACACGCTTTCTTGTTCTGTTGCAACTGTTTGTTGCTTAGCTGGCGTTGCGCTGACTTTAACAACTGCTTTTTGTTGCTCTTTCTCCATGCCTCTAATGAAACTTGCGCAACTCATGCTTAGTCAAGTCTTGCGCAATTCCTTATCCCAAAAACGAAGGGTCCAACAGGCTCCGACCACAATCCTTGACTCTCCCTCGAGTCAAGTGCTTCGTTCTTTCACATTTTCCAGGAGCATCTGCTATTTTTCCTTGTCCTTCTTTTCTTCTTCCTTGTGCTCTTCTGTTTGTGATTTATCTTCTTTTACCTCTTCAAATGAAGGGCCCAACTTTGGTACCAACTCTAAGGCTCATTGTTTCACTCCTTGAAAGTTTTCAAATTTGTCCTGCCACTTCCTAGAGAGGAGTGATGCCTTGGCAACAAACTGCTGGGTTGTTTCCTTACTATCCACCTTTGACTGGGACTCAACCAACAAGTTCCAATTGGAATATGTTGTTGCATAAACTTGATGCATTTTCATGTATACTTTCTGAATAACAGGTCAGAAGTCGCACAACTCTTTCTTTGCTATGGACTGTGCCTCAAAGAGAGCATTCAATTCATTGTCCACCTATTGAATTTGGTCGAAATTTTGCTGATGTTCCATAGGGTCTGTTGGTGACGGAAGTCAATCCTCGATTTATTACAGGAGAAGACCCTGATGCCCATCAGTTTATGTCACAGTTTTTGTATGGAAGAGGTGATCGAATGGAAGTAAACTCAGACGATATTTTTTCGACTCCGAAACTAGGCCAGGCATGCATGGGTAGGTGAGGTCTTGGACATACTTCAGACAATGAGTTGTAGTAAGGGTGAGTAGGGGGAAGACTTTTATCAGAGAGATGCAAAGGTCTATTGTCAACATCAGGTTTCTAACAGACTATAGGAGAATGCATTTAAACGTGAGATCTTCTTACATTCAAACACAGAAAACCAGGGAATACAATAGCGTCACAATAAAACCTTTATCATAACACAACTGCAATAATTCATGTGAATCAGTCAATCATGAACTCCCTCAGTATGATATGAAAACTAGATGAAACAGGGAAACTGTCTTTCATAAAGCAAGAAATCTTACATACAGATGCATAACCAAAAACTAGAGTGTCTGTTAAAACATTACCATCGGGAGCTTCGTTCTACCATCGATACTTACAAAATACAAAAACTGAGCCTATATACTCAGGAAAATTCTCCTAACAGAGGTGTGCCCAGTCACCCAGGGCTCGGTGTATTTTCAGTCAAATTCGTACTGAAATCCTTCTTCATGCGCCACCTTAACTGCGCACGGCTCCTGTAAGGAGGGTAGCTGAGTCATTAAGTGCCAAGCTAGCGTGTGCAAACTTCTCTGTCTCTTCGAAGACTTCGGCATGGCTTCTTTGGAAAAAAAGGTACATAGGACCCCTTCGAGCAGACCGCTTGCCAGACCCTCCATATCTTACACTTAATGAATGAAGGAAGGTCTCAACCACCCGTTCATGCCTTCATTTACTCCAAGTGAGACACAGGATTGAGATCGGATCTGATGGCACCTGGAGGTCACGATGATATCCTATGTAACTAAACTCGGTGCCTTTGGCCCCTCTTTCACAACTCTCTTTGTCTATCAAGTGACCACGGGATATGACCCTGTGCTTACTCCCAAAGGTGTTTTCGACATTCGCGGATATGAAGGGGATGATCCATGCTTCTTGAAATCACGATGAGAGAAACGCCGAGACGGCTTAATCTGGCGCCATGCGTCCTTCAAATCTGACGGTCCTAAATTCACCCGACGTTGCTGCGGACCCCAGGTCCTGGAAGCTCTTGTCACTTCGTGCAACAGGGATATGAGGGAGCTGCTTCTTGCTCTTTGAAATCGCGATGGGAGAGAAGGCGGGGAGCCTAATCACACACTAGGTGTCCCCTTTAGATGGATGAATGAGACTGCTCCTCGATATGGTGGGCCCACCTTTGGGCGCTTTCGACACTTCAGGGTTTGTGGATAGGAAGGAGAAAGTCTTCCTACAGTGAAATCATGATGAGCGAAAGGCCGGGAGGACCCGATCGTGCACCACGTGTTCACCCGGGATGAACGACTGAGATCACTCTCGATGCTTTGGGGCCCGTTTCATCGAATGACAAACATTATCACCCCTCCTTTAGGTCTACTCCTTTGTGACCAGGTGCCAAGACCATGAGCCTAGTTCTGGGCGCTTTCGGCGTTTCGGGATTCAAGGTTTCGAGAGGTGAAATGATGAGGAGTGCTTACCCCTCGAACTCCCGAATGCCGACATGACACAAATGTGAGCCGCGCGTCCTTCAGATGAACGACCCAGATAACATTTGTTCTTATAAAGGGGGCTGCCCCCATTCACAGGCTCGCTTAATGTGACCTGGTGCTAGGACCATGGGCTTGGCTCCAAAGGTGCTTTCGACGTTTTGCTGATCGAAAATTTCAGCTGTGAAGAATGGGAGGCTCCTTGTCTCCCAAAATTTCGATCCTTGAAATGCCGACTGACTACCACCTGTCTCAATTGGATCGGACGACCCAGATTTTCCTTGAACTATTGGCGCTACGCTTCGTGCTAAATCCCAGACAACTCGGCAGCCCCGAAATCCCGATGACCGTCGATTCACTTTGTAGTTGAATCTCGGCGGCTGAAAACCAACACTTTGCCCGCTCGCTTGACTTGTGATTGGAAAAGAGACTCTCTCTCTTTGCGCTGGGGTGCTTCCTGTGTAACCTGCAGACCTGGGTGTATTTGAGCCCCAAGACAAATAATGTGACTAACATTAGGCTCCATGGGGGATAGAGTCATCCCTGTGATTCTCTAAGAACTCATTCTGCAGTTTCAGTGCCTTGCTATTGGGCTATGGAGTATTTTACTAAGTCAAAAATATACAAATAGAAAATAAATAAAGAACTAAAGGATAATATTTACAAACAAAGGAGCTGTCTAAGGCTCAAACAAAACATTTCTTTAGAAAATGCCCATTTACTGGGCTGTTGAAAACCTCTTCACCCTCCAGATCATGCAACTGGTATGTGTTGTTTGAGAAGACCTCAAAGATTTTGAAGGGGCCGATCCAGAGGGCATCAAACTTGCTATGTTTTCCCTTATCATGTCTAGGTGCATCCCACTTAAGTACCAAATCCCCGATCTCGAACTCCTTCTTCTTGACCTTCCTGTCAAAAGCCTGTTTGACCCTTTGCTGATGACTATGAGCTGTGTCCCTCACCCATTCCCTGATCTACTGTACTTCTACTATCTGATGAATCCTTCTGATCATATGATCCGACTCTCCTTCATAATCTTGAAAGAACTTCACCACAGGTAAGGCGAGCTGAGTGGGAAAAACTGCCTATGCTCCGTAAACCAGCTGAAAAGGCGAGGTGCCCAGGTATTTCTTCGTTGTCACTCGATCAAACCATAAAGAAAATTTCAACTTCGACTCCTAGGCCCTTTTGTTGTCCTCCAATAGTCTTTTGATGATCCTTATCAGGCCCTTGTTGGAGGATTTTGCTAAACCATCGCCCTGGGGATAGTAGGGGGTGGAGTGAATTAGCGATATTTGGAACTGCTCAGAGAACTTAATGAGAGGATCGGATTTGAAATAAGAAACATTATCAGTTACGATCCTACTGGGACAGCCAAATCTGGCTATGATATCCTCCAGGAAGTTGGTAATTACTTTGTGGGATGTACTTCTGGTAGGGAAAACTTCTATCCACTTGGTGAAATAATCTATTGCAGTCAGGATCCATCTGTGCTGGCCACTTGAGGGAGGATGAATTTCCCTGATAAAGTCTAGCCCCCACTATTGAAAAGGTGTTGAAGCTATCACAGGCTTCAGTGGTAGTGGCCCAATCTGTTGTCTCCCTGAGAACTTTTGGAATTTGATGCAGGCCCTGATTTATCTGCTGACATCAACGAATAAAGTGGGCCAGTAATACCCATCCCTGAGGATTTTGTGAGCTGTGGTCTTCCAGAAATGATGCCCCCCACAAAGGCCTCTGTGGAAATCAAACATAACTTTCTGAGCTTCTGGTGGGTTCAGACATCTCAGCAGCACTCCTAGAGGGTCTCTCTAGTATAAAACTTGCTCAATGAGGCAATATCTGACTGCCTTGAGCTTCAAAGGTCTTGCCTTTCTTTTACACATTCAATCTGGGGGCTTCAACTCCCACAG
>SNQJ01S0302485.1:0-10285 GCA_010110895.2 Picea sitchensis | reverse complement strand
TCAACATAAAGAGAAAGGATTATGAGATAGCTTCCTACTTTCTTGGTATAGACATTAGGATCAGAATGGCATCTAGAAAAGCCAGTGTCAAGAAGAAAGTTGTCCATTTTGGCATACCAAGCTCGGGGAGCTTGCTTAAGACCATAAAGAGATTTATTAAGGTGACAAACAAGGCTAGATTCATTTTGGACATAGCCAAGAGGTTGTTCCATGTAGATTTCTTCTTGCAAATCTTGATGCAAGAAGGCGGATTTGACATCCATCTGATGGACCTCCCATTTATGTGAGGCTGCAAGGGCTAGAACAATGTGGATGGAATTCAATTTAGCTACAGGGGAAAAGGTTTCATTATAGTCAATTCCTTCAACTTTGGAAAATGTAGCACACTAGACCCCCTAACTTTCTTAGGCTGGTGGGATGTTTAATTTTCCTCTTCCATCGGGATAAGTATTCGGGTTTATTCTCCCTGGTTTCAGTTCATCTTTGTTTTAAGTGAGGACTTATCTTATCACAATATTTACTATGTTAAATCTGACTCGTTTGACCCCCAATTTACCAAGCAAATCCATCTATGGATTTTGTTTCAATGACTAGGGATCTATACACCCCCAATCAGACTGACATAATTGCTCCTTTTTTTTAGATCAACTATCTATAGCGATTTAGACCCATACTCGTCGGAATGGATAGTTATCAAGATTGACATCCATTCTGATGGGTTCTACTCCATTGGATTGTTCCTATGGATACAACAACTCTCGGACTTGAAAACCTATGGCTCTTATCACGTCGACTCCCCAAACCACTCGATGGTTATCATCCATCTTTTCTATCATTCGATAAGTGAACTAGTGGGACCCGCGACATTCTACGATCAAGATTACCCTATGTCCACTCTCCAATCTATGGCTCACGTTTACTCTCAAACTCCATCACCATCAGAATGCATCCATTTTGATGCCATAAACCACTCCAACATACCCATTATGACGGATCTAACGATCCTTATTCACCTCCTCTCATGGTTAGGGTTAAATCAGGGTTTATGATTGCTCTATAGTCAAGGTTCCTAAACCCCCCTTTTCAGAACAGTTCACACAAGATCCAGCGGCTAAAATCCTACGAGACACCTCCCAAAATATTGACATTCCTCGAACCATCTCATCGTCAAACTCCCTTCTCATTCCCTCTCTCCAGGATGTTGACGGTCTTCCTCCCAACAGACTTACACAAAAAATCAATGGTTATGATTTCAGCTTCCAGTCCTCTGATAGATCAACAACTCATGTTGACTTGGAGTCGTCCTCATCAAAGTCCCTTTTCGACCTTACACTAAGTCATTCCGGTGGCAGCATTATCCGACCAACAATTAGGATCATCTCACCACGTCGAATCAACAATTGTCATCTGTCTTGGCTCAAAACAAAGGTTCTCTCGAGGTTAACAACCTGATTCAAGACTTATCCATTCATGGATCCTTCATGATTATTCCTTAAGGTTTTTACCATACCTCTTGGACTCTCACCATTGCTCCCAAACTAGCTAAGGCAATTTCACCTCATAACTTGGATGAAGATTTTGTTGGAAATATTTCTATTTGTGACTCACTAGTTCAGTGGTAGTTAATTGGAGCTAGTTCTATTTTAGACTTTCCATTTTTAGACTATCACTATTATGCATGCATGCATTTCTAAAAAGAGCTCATCGGTTGTTCGTTTTTCTTAATTATGGAATGGTATTCCCTATATGAGTGTATATTGCTCATTCATTGAGTCATTTGATCATTTATCAACTCATTGGAGTAGTGTGAATATAGTTTTGCATTCTTCCATATTGAATCTCTCGTCCTTTTCTTGATAAGATTTGTTTGTACTTGCTTTATCTAGGTATCCTAGGAAGGTTTCTATGAAACATTGACATTGTATCAAAGTCAAGATGCTTGGAGCAAACTAGAATATCTAGAGAAGAGGGAAATATGAGTTTTTAAGAGTGTAATATGTGCATCTGAAAGTGTTGCAACCTCTCCATGTCAAAAGGTGTGATAGTGGCAGGAACACTTATAAAATTGGAAATTTATGGATAGTGTCGTAGCCATTTTTTCACATCTTTTGAAAGTGTCGCAGTCTAGCCTTACATAGGGGTGTGACACTATCCTAAGTGTCGCACTATATCCTTCACGCAGGGTGCGACAATGTCTCAGGCTTCCCATTGGAGTAGTGAGACACTCTTAGGCAAATTTTTCTGAGTTTTCAAAACCAATAAGGGGGATGGATACGACTCCAATTCCTCAGTCAAATTTGGTGATAATTCTTGCATCGTATAATTATTTTGAATGGAATCTGAAGGCTGAATTCCAACTCAAAAGGAAAGGATTGTACAATTTGACTATGGCGACAGAAACAGAACCTACATCAGCGATTGAGAAGACCAGATGGGTGAACCGTAAGGATGAGGCCACATGACTTCTTCTTGAATTAATTTCAACTGATTTATGGTTTCATGTTGTTGCATGCAAGACTCCAAATGAGATCCGGATCACCTTGGAAGGTCTCTTTGGAAAGAAGGATGAGATGAGAGGTCATATTCTTGAGGTAGAGTTGAATACCTTGGATCCTAAAAGATTTGATAATATACAGTATTTCTTTACCAAGTTTAAATCTTTGATATTGAGCTTGGAATCTTTTGGTATTGATAAGTCTAAAAAAAAGGATCAACTTATTCTAACAATCTTGGCTAAGTTAGGACCATATTATGTTGTCTATGTCTCCACTTTCCATTCTGGAAGATATCTCTTGGGATCAAAGTGGAAGATGCCTACCATGGAGCAGTTCGTTGATTCGCTCACACATGAGCAGTCAAAACTCATTAAGATGGGTCTAATTAAGGAACCCAAAGCACATGCACTCACCATGCAATATGGGAAAGTGTCATCCAATCAAAAATCCAAACAGAAAGGAAACGTGAAACAGAAAGAAAAGGAGGGATATTCCAAACCCTTCAAGGATTCTTCAGGTTCCAAAGACTTCAAATTCCAAAGAGAAGAAGAAGAAGAAGGGAAAACAATGCACTTATTGCAATAAACCAAATCATGAAGAATCCACATGCATGAAGAAGTAAATTGATCTTATGGCACAGGTACTTTAGCATAACAACCTTGGAAACTTCATTCCTGAAGGAGCCAAGAAGAAGAAGAAAGAATATCATGCTCCTAAGAAAGGTAATCATCATCATATTGTTGCAATTAATCCCTCATCTGATTCATGGATTATATATTCTTTCACATCACATCATATGGAAGCAAAAGAGGAAGTCTTTACTTCTTTGAGTTCATTCTCAAGACCCCCTATTCTCATGGGGGATGATACTCCAGTAGTAGTAGCAGAAGAGGGAAGAGTGGAACTCCCTAATGGAAGTTTTGAGAAAGTTTTACATTTTCCAAATCTTTCTATAAATTTGCTCTCAGTTTATCACATCACTCAAACAGGTAAAAAGGTTGAATTTACATCAGATTTAGTTTCTTTACTTGACATGCATGACAATTCCATAATTGCAATTGGTGAGGTAGATCACAAATCAAGGTTGTATAAATTCACTAAGTTTGTTTACGATGACTCCTCTTTACTACTAACACATGCCGATGATAGTAGTAGAGTATGGAATGAGATATTAGGTCATTTAAACTTTAGGTACATTCAGCGACTTGCCAAGCAAGGAATGGTCAAAGGCTTGCTAGAGATTCATTTTTCTAAAGGGGTTTGTGAAGGATGCATTCATGGAAAGCATCCTAAAGAGAAGTTTGAAAAGGGGAAGGCAAGGAGAGCCTCCTCTTCCTTGGAACTTGTTCACAGTGATATCATGGGTCCATTTCCACATTCGTCCATCAACAAAGCAAGGTATGTCCTCACATGTATTGATGATTACTCACGCTATACTTGGGTTTATATTCTCAGGCAAAAGTATGAAGTTTTTGAGCATCTCAAAGACTTCAAAGCTCTAGTAGAGAAACATGACTAGGAAGAAGATCAAGATCCTTTGTACAGACAATGGGGGGGAATATATCAACAGATGTGTTTAGAATCTTTGTCATGAGGCCGGTATCCAGTTGCAACATACAATTCCATACACTACATAGTAGAATAGAGTTGTTAAAAGGAAGAACAAATCTCTCAAGGAGATTAGTAGTTGCATGCTACATATGAGGTCTCTTCCTTCCAAGATTTAAGCTGAGGCACTTAACTATATTTCTTACATATAGAACATGTCTCATCATATATATGTTGAGGATATGACACCTTTTGAGGCTTGGACAGGTGACAAACCAGATGTCACACACTTCTGCATATTTGGATCTCGCTCATGGGCCCATATTCCTTCTGAAAATAGGAAAGCATTAGATCCACAAAGCACACCTTACATCTTTGTGGGATATCCAGATGATGTGAAGGGGTACAGGTTTATTGATCCCNATGCTCTTTAAATAGATATCATGGACCAATCGGGTGCTAAGCCATGGATCAATATAGTTGTTAATATCGAGGAGAATATGATTTGTTAGATCACTCTATATCGGAAACATATCGTGGTCGTCGGATCACTCTTTGTTGAGAACAAATCGGGACCATCATATTTCCTAACTACAAATGCATAATAATGCATACTAAAGAAACAAACTTTTACCTAACGAGACACTAGACCAAGTTGATCTTAACTAACTCCTAAGTGTCTAAATATCCCAACATCCCCCCTTAAGAACAATGTGGGATAGGATTGAAGGATTTACAAAGGTGACACAATTGGAGAAGGAAGGATGCATTAGAGCCTATGTATTTACAAAGGTGACACGATATGAGAAGGAAAGAGGCGTTGGAGCCTATCCCCCCTTAATGACAACCTCTTGAACTCCTAACATAGATTGAAGTTTGGAAAACTTTGCTTCTGTAAGAGACTTTGTGAAATTGTCTACAACTTAATCTTCTTCAGGGAAAAATAGTACTTCAATAAGTCAATCATGAATTAGCTTTATGATGAAGTGCATGTGTAGCTCAATGTGTTTGTTGCATTGATGTTGAAATGGATCTTTGGCGATCTTGATGGCACTCTGATTATTGCACCAGAGGCTGGTCGGATGTTGTTGTTGGAATCCAAACTCTGAAAGGATCTGTTGAAGCCACAAGGCTTCCTGACTTGCATTAAGTGTTACTCGGTAATCTGCTTCTACCAAAGAAAGAACAATAAATTTTGCTTCTTATAGGCTCAAGTGACAAGTCATGAACCAAGGCTGAAAACATAATATGCAATAGACTTTCGATCATCAGGGTCATTGACCCAATCTGAATCAGTGAAACCAACCAATAAAGGAGCCCCCCCGAACTGTAATGTATCTCGAACTGAACTGTACCCCAGAAATATCAAAGTATCCTCTTAGTTGCTTTCTAATGGCTTTCACGGGGTTTTTGCATATACCGGGAAACAAGACCAACAAAAAATAGAAGATCAGGATAGGTATGAATCAAGTATAAGAGGCTACCAACTAATTGGCGATACAAAGTGGCACCAACTTTAGGAGAAGTACAGGTGGCAACAAGTTTGACTCCAGACTAGAAGGAAGAAGGGGATGGTTTAGAATCTTTCATGTGAAAGCGACAGAGAAGGTCACAAGCATACTTAGACTTGGAAAGAAAAATTCCTTCCTTGGTTTTCAAAACTTGAAGTCAATGAAATAGTGCAAATAGCCTAAGTCAGTCATTTCAAATTTATTCTTAAGGATGGTTTTCACATGGTTTAAAAGTTTAGGGTCACTACCAGTGAAGATAAGATCATCAACATAAAGAGAAAGGATTATGAGATAGCTTCCTACTTTCTTGGTATAGACATTAGGATCAGAATGGCATCTAGAAAAGCCAGTGTCAAGAAGAAAGTTGTCCATTTTGGCATACCAAGCTCGGGGAGCTTGCTTAAGACCGCAAAGAGATTTATTAAGGTGAAAAACAAGGATAGATTCATTTTGGACATAGACAGGAGGTTGTTCCATGTAGATTTCTTCTTGCAAATCTTGATGCAAGAAGGCGGATTTGACATCCATCTAATGTACCTCCCATTTATGTGAGGTTGCAAGGGCTAGAACAAGGTGGATGGAATTCAATTTAGCTACAGGGGAAAAGGTTTCATTATAGTCAATTCCTTCAACTTTGGAAAATGTAGCACACTAGACCCCCTAACTTTCTTAGGTTGGTGGGATGTTTAATTTTCCTCTTCCATCGGGATAAGTATTCGGGTTTATTCTCCCTGGTTTCAGATCATCTTTGTTTTAAGTGAGGACTTATCTTATCACAATATTTACTATGTTAAATCTGACTCGTTTCACCCCGAATTTACCAAGAAAATCCATCTATGGATTTTGTTTCAATGACTAGGGATCTATACACCCCCAATCAGACATAACTATCTGTAGCGATTTAGACCCATACTCGTCGAAACGGATAGTTATCAATATTGACATCCATTCTGATGGGTTCTACTCCATTGGATTGTTCCTATGGATACAACAACTCTCGGACTTGAAAACCTATGGCTCTTATCACATCGGCTTCCCAAACCACTCAATGGTTATCATCCATCTTTTCTATCATTCGATAAGTGAACCAGTGGGACCCGTGACATTCTACGATCAAGATTACCCTATGTCCACTCTCCAATCTATGGCTCACGTTTACTCTCAAACTCCATCACCATCAGAATGCATCCATTTTGATGCCATAAACCACTCCAACATACCCATTATGACGGATCTAACGATCCCTATTCACCTCCTCTCATGGTCAGGGTTAAATTAGGGTTTATGATTGCTCTATAGTCAAGGTTCCTAAACCCCCCTTTTCAGAACAGTTCACACAAGATCCAACGGCTGAAATCCTACGAGACACCTCCCAAAATATTGACGGTCCTCGAACCATCTCATCGTCAAACTCCCTTCTCATTCCCTCTCTCCAGGATGTTGACGGTCTTCCTCCCGACAGACTTACACACAAAATCAATGGTTATGATTTCAGCTTCCAGTCCTCTGATAGATCAACAACTCATGTTGACTTGGAGTCGTCCTCATCAAAGTCCCTTTTCGACCTTACACTAAGTCATTCCGATGGAAGCACTATCCAACCAACAATTAGGATCATCTCACCACGTCGAATCAAAAATTGTCATCTGTCTTGGCTCAAAACAAAGGTTCTCTCTAGGTTAACAACCTGATTCAAGACTTATCCATTCATGGATCCTTCACGATTATTCCTTAAGGTTTTTACCATACCTCTTGGACTCTCACCGTTGCTCCCAAACTAGCTAAGGAAATTTCACCTCATAACTTGGATGAAGATTTTGTTGGAAATATTTCTATTTGTGACTCACTAGTTCAGTGGTAGTTAACTGGAGCTAGTTCTATTTTAGACTTTCCATTTTTAGACTATCACTATTATGCATGCATGCATTTCTAAAAAGAGCTCATCGGTTGTTCATTTTTCTTAAATATGGAATGTTATTCCCTATATGAGTGTATATTGCTCATTCATTGAGTCATTTGATCATTTATCAACCCATTGGAGTAGTGTGAATATAGTTTCGCATTCTTCCATATTGAATCTCTCGTCCTTTTCTTGATAAGATTTGTTTGTACTTGCTTTATCTAGGTATCCTAGGAAGGTTTCTATGAAACATTGACATGGTATCAGAGTCAAGTTGCTTGGAGCAAACTAGAAAATCTAGAGAAGAGGGAAATATGAGTTTTTAAGAGTGTAATATGTGCATCTGAAAGTGTTGCAACCTCTCCATGTCGAAAGGTGTGATAGTGGCAGGAACACTTATAAAATTGGAAATTTATGGATAGTGTCGCAGCCATTTTTTCACAGCTTTTGAAAGTGTCATAGTCTAGCCTTACATAGGGGTGTGACACTATCCTAAGTGTCACACTATATCCTTCACGCAGGGTGTGACAATGTCTCAGGCTGCCCATTGGGGCAGTGAGACACTCTTGAAAAAGTGTTTTTTCAGTGATTTCTCAGGCAAATGTTTCTGAGTTTTCAAAACCAATAAGGGGGATGGATACGACTCCAATTCCTCAGTCAAATTTGGTGATAATTCTTGCATCGTATAATTATTTTGAATGGAATATGAAGGCTGAATTCCAACTCAAAAGGAAAGGATTGTACAATTTGACTATGGCAACAGAAACAGAACCTACATCAGCGATTGAGAAGACCAGATGGGTGAATCGTAAGGATGAGGCCACATGACTTCTTCTTGAATTAATTTCAACTGATTTATGGTTTCATGTTGTTGCATGCAAGACTCCAAATGAGATCCGGATCACCTTGGAAGGTCTCTTTGGAAAGAAGGATGAGATGAGAGGTCATATTCTTGAGGTAGAGTTGAATACCTTGGATCCTAAAAGATTTGATAATATACAGTATTTCTTTACCAAGTTTAAATCTTTGATATTGAGCTTGGAATCTTTTGGTATTGATAAGTCTAAAAAAAAGGATCAACTTATTCTAACAATCTTGGCTAAGTTAGGACCATATTATGTTGTCTATGTCTCCACTTTCCATTCTGGAAGATATCTCTTGGGATCAAAGTGGAAGATGCCTACCATGGAGCAGTTCGTTGATTCGCTCACACATGAGCAGTCAAAACTCATTAAGATGGGTCTAATTAAGGAACCCAAAGCACATGCACTCACCATGCAATATGGGAAAGTGTCATCCAATCAAAAATCCAAACAGAAAGGAAACGTGAAACAGAAAGAAAAGGAGGGATATTCCAAACCCTTCAAGGATTCTTCAGGTTCCAAAGACTTCAAATTCCAAAGAGAAGAAGAAGAAGAAGGGAAAACAATGCACTTATTGCAATAAACCAAATCATGAAGAATCCACATGCATGAAGAAGTAAATTGATCTTATGGCACAGGTACTTTAGCATAACAACCTTGGAAACTTCATTCCTGAAGGAGCCAAGAAGAAGAAGAAAGAATATCATGCTCCTAAGAAAGGTAATCATCATCATATTGTTGCAATTAATCCCTCATCTGATTCATGGATTATATATTCTTTCACATCACATCATATGGAAGCAAAAGAGGAAGTCTTTACTTCTTTGAGTTCATTCTCAAGACCCCCTATTCTCATGGGGGATGATACTCCAGTAGTAGTAGCAGAAGAGGGAAGAGTGGAACTCCCTAATGGAAGTTTTGAGAAAGTTTTACATTTTCCAAATCTTTCTATAAATTTGCTCTCAGTTTATCACATCACTCAAACAGGTAAAAAGGTTGAATTTACATCAGATTTAGTTTCTTTACTTGACATGCATGACAATTCCATAATTGCAATTGGTGAGGTAGATCACAAATCAAGGTTGTATAAATTCACTAAGTTTGTTTACGATGACTCCTCTTTACTACTAACACATGCCGATGATAGTAGTAGAGTATGGAATGAGATATTAGGTCATTTAAACTTTAGGTACATTCAGCGACTTGCCAAGCAAGGAATGGTCAAAGGCTTGCTAGAGATTCATTTTTCTAAAGGGGTTTGTGAAGGATGCATTCATGGAAAGCATCCTAAAGAGAAGTTTGAAAAGGGGAAGGCAAGGAGAGCCTCCTCTTCCTTGGAACTTGTTCACAGTGATATCATGGGTCCATTTCCACATTCGTCCATCAACAAAGCAAGGTATGTCCTCACATGTATTGATGATTACTCACGCTATACTTGGGTTTATATTCTCAGGCAAAAGTATGAAGTTTTTGAGCATCTCAAAGACTTCAAAGCTCTAGTAGAGAAACATGACTAGGAAGAAGATCAAGATCCTTTGTACAGACAATGGGGGGGAATATATCAACAGATGTGTTTAGAATCTTTGTCATGAGGCCGGTATCCAGTTGCAACATACAATTCCATACACTACATAGTAGAATAGAGTTGTTAAAAGGAAGAACAAATCTCTCAAGGAGATTAGTAGTTGCATGCTACATATGAGGTCTCTTCCTTCCAAGATTTAAGCTGAGGCACTTAACTATATTTCTTACATATAGAACATGTCTCATCATATATATGTTGAGGATATGACACCTTTTGAGGCTTGGACAGGTGACAAACCAGATGTCACACACTTCTGCATATTTGGATCTCGCTCATGGGCCCATATTCCTTCTGAAAATAGGAAAGCATTAGATCCACAAAGCACACCTTACATCTTTGTGGGATATCCAGATGATGTGAAGGGGTACAGGTTTATTGATCCC
>SNQJ01S0302483.1:0-10285 GCA_010110895.2 Picea sitchensis | reverse complement strand
TATGCAAAATTCCCACACATCTATGTTTTATTAGTTTCTCATGTTTAATTAATTTGAGAAATATATAACACATTCCATTTCTTAAATATCAGGAGAGGTATATTATAGTAAAGATTAAGATTATGAAAGGACAAATACCCAAGATAAGTAGTACCAGGCAAGAATGAACTTGTGTTATATTTGATATCATAAGAAAGAGATATGCATCGTTATAAAACCTTACAAGTGACTAATGAATATAGAATGAAAAACATGCTTTAAAAAGTATATTTAATTCATATTCATGTCATATTGAATACCATATTTTCTTAATCTAAATGATATCACCTTTACTTGTACGTTACATTATTCATGGGAAAAGATAATAAGATCAATGAGTAATAAATGCGAGGCTCAAGGATCTACATTCATTGTAGACAATATGAACGTGGATAATTCCCATGAAACTTTCATATCTTGCTCTCCTTTTTGTTAAAAAAGAAATTGTGCTAGAAAGATAACTATCGATTTGATGAAAAATATGATGTCAAAGTGAGAAATCCAATCCTAAAAACTCATATTTTTACATCAATAACTTCAAAATCAACACTTGAATTGAAAAGTGGTTTTATTGGTAGCATCTTTTTCTTTCAGGGTTAAGAATATAACCTTTGGCAATCATGGCCTTAAAACTCCATAAATTTTATAGAAAAAAACTTAAAATCAACCCCTGAATTGAGAAGTGTACTACTAATAACATTTTTTTTTTTTTTTTTTAATCAGAGTTAAAACTGCAACTGTTTTGAAACCATGGCTTTAATGATTAATACTGTTATAACCAAAACCTTAAAATCAACCCTCGAACCAAAAATTGGTGCTACTAATGTCAATATTTTTTAGGTAGTTAAATTACAACATTGTAAATTGTAACCTAAAAACTAAAATTGTTGCAAATAAAAATTTATAACTAACTTTCATTTAAGGTCAATATATCACTCAAAGAACCTTTTTCTAAACTACAATTTTAATATTTTTTAAAACAATTTTAATATAGTAGTACCACTAATATCTCTATATATCTTTTCAAATACATGTTTAACAACATTTTTCAACCAAAATATAAAAATAATGTTATGACAATTTCATCCTATAATTTAAAATTCAACATTACTTTCAATTATTTTATTTACTTATTAATAAAAAATAAATACAAATTTCATTGAAGTCAACACAAATTATTTATTAAAAAATATTGTTGCAATTTTCATACTCAAATTATATAATCTAGGAAGTCTTTATATATTATTCACAGTGAAATGATATAAGCTAAGAAACATAAAAATTATCATAACTTCATGGAAGATGACATGTAAGTTCAAACAATCCTTTAGAGTTACCATACAAACATCATATTAACAAAAAATATAAAAATATTTGAGACAATTGTTAAAATCATTCATGGATTTTAAGATACCATCACAATTTGTATTATCTTTAGATGACTGATTGGATGAACATATAGATGACCTCTATTCCTCTATATTATCAATGAATGCACCATCTTAGTCTTCATATGCACACATTATTCTAAATTTTAGAAGTCTTCTATATCTACGACAAAGTTTACCAAACTCCCATGTTTCAATTATTTCTTGTGGCAGCCACCTCTTCATAATATCTATATCCCTGGAGTTAAGAGTGCCTCACTTTGTAAAATGGAAGCCATAAACAAGTAGTCAACATCTTATACTTTAAGATGGAAATGTAGTGACCATTAATATTTTGACTCATTTATTTATATTTTTGTTGATCTATTTTTATATGGATTGGATCATTATATTATTTATCATCTATCTCACTACTTTTTGGGTGGAAAAATTGGAGGAATAATCGTGCAAGTCCATTTCGGTAGCTAGTGCAAATTTGGAAATTTGGGTCCAAAAAAGAGTTAGAAATATTCAAAATCCATTATGAGGCATCAAATGACCTTTTTTTGTCCAAACCTTATTGTGGGGAAAGATTCTAAATTCTACATGTTGATACCATTCCAATGACCCAATTTTTTTGTTAATCAGAGTTTGTATGAGAAAGTTATGACTCTCACAAGTTGACCTACCATATTGATCACCATGGTGTGAGTGGATGTCACGTCATCCTCCATTACTTAGACATGTGGGGCTCACCACATAGTGCATTTTATAATAGAATTCTATCCCTAGATGACTATCAAGCTATGTTAAAAACCGGGCCACTAGGAGGAGAAAGGGTTTGATTATTTTGTATTGTATCTTGTTCCATAGCTGAGAAAAACATCTGAGAGTGGTATTCCGTGAGAATAATAAAAGAGAAGAGATTATGCAACAACCATATAGGCCACATGTCAAAGGTAACTCCACAGAGACTGCCTCTTTCTTTGTACTTGCATCATTTATTTACTAAAGAAAAGAGAGTAGTAAATCTTCACCTTCTAGCTGCGTTTTCTCCTGTATTAGGTTTCCTAGGTCATATCTTGTTTTTATTTGTGAATGTGTTTATTTTTCTCTAATTTTTCTGCATTTTATCTATTTTTCAGTAACTAAATATTCTGGAGATCTAAAGGAAATTAACCTTAATAGTAAATATTTTCAGTATTTTATTATATTTGTTGTAACACACTGTTACAATGGAATATCCATGAAAGTTTATAGATCATATTTCTTGACTACCATTTCTAGATTGCACATTCCACTGAATGGGTGCATAGTTGTTGCATACAATGTACTTCAATTTCTATAACTTCTTCATTTTATTTATTCATTTTCATAACTTTTTCAATCTAGAATGGATAACCACGTTGTTCTTCAATTAATTAAAAAAAAACATGCAAAACTATATATCTTATATTGAGCCCCTGCAAAGGTCCTCAATGGCCTTACATTGTGCACATGATCTTTTATACCTAATATATTCATTTCTTTTGCTTCTAGATATGAAGAGTTACTAACATCTTAAGATTCAAGTTGTTCAACAATATTGATTTCCTCATGTTGATATGATCCAGTGCATGGCCAACTAAATGAAGTATTAAAAAATATATCTATATTTGTTGAAGTTTAAATTATGCCAGTTGGATCATTGAAAAAATACGCCCCTTGAACAAAATCCAAGTACTCATATGTATTTTTCCTTTTTATTTCTCCAATTATACAAAATAATCTACATCTCTATTATGTCTTTGTGTAATTTGGATTTCAACAATTGATTGCAATAAAACTAACTTTAGTGTATGCATTTGACAACTTGGGATGAACTTCGGAAATTGCAAACATTAAAAAGGCCCCCATTCTGGGCTAACTTGCCTCGTATAAATGTTTTTCCATCAATATGTTGATACAAAATTGATGCTCAAAATCAATTCCATTAAGTTGTTCAATTAATTGTTCTTCACCATGTGTTCCTTGAATAAATCTTCACATGTAAACAATATCTTCCAAAGTATGAAAAATAAGACATGGAAAGTATGATTTCTTAATAGTTTTAATTAATGACAATAAGTTCCTAACATTCTTCTCACTTTACTACAAAATGGCTAAACATTTGATTAATATGGTCATGTGTGTGATCAACGAGAATAAAGCCAAATTCTACCTTTTAAACATTTCCCCATTCAACAAGAATGATTAGATCTCCAAATACACCATGAATTTTTCTTTCACAATTAGTGTTGTCCAATTGTAGATGTTGGAATTGTAGATGGTGAATCAATATGAGAAATTTTACCACTTTTAACCACAATATATAAAATTAATCTTTATCAACACTATATCATCAATGTATCATAAAATCAATAAGGGGTACCAACATGTGCCTACATCATCAAGACATGCACCTCATACATGTACCAAGAATATGCCTCAAACCATGCATCAAATATGTGCCTCATACATATACCAATGCCTCAACAAGATACCAAATGCATGAACATCACATCATCAACATATAACCAAGATGTACCTCAAACCACATGCCAATATATCCATAATTTATTTACCTCAAGCATGTGTCATATCACTTATGATATGCCTCATCCATATACCAAAAGATATCCCATAAACCATGCACCATAACATCACCAAAATATAGCTCAACATGTACCATACCATCACCAAAATATAACCTTCCAAAAATGCATATAAGCATAGCTTTAATCTTGTAGCAACCTTACTGCATCATTATACCTTGCTGCAACCTCGAACAAGCATCCCCTTTACTTTGCCTCATCCTCGCTACCTCATATTCACCCATAGATCAAGTGTTCACTATATATATATTCAATGAACTTGTATATGAGAATGAGAGACTCTTGATGTGTATTTATACTCTTCCATGTAACTGTTTTTCAACCACTTTACCCTTAATTAATTTATTGTTGTAACCACTTTACCCTTAATTGATTTCTTGTTGCAATTGTTTTATCATGTTTCCTAATTTTAGGGTAATAATTGTTTTACCCTTTTTTGATAATTTTAGGGTATAATTGTTTTACCCTTTTTCATAATTTTAGGGTATAATTGTTTTACCATTTTGTTTTTCTAATTTTAGGGTCATAATTGTTTTACCCTTTTTCCTAACTTTAGGGTCATAATTGTTTTACCCATTTTTCCTCATTTTAGGGTCATAAATGTTTTACCCTTTTTCTAAATTTTAGGGTTAACCTGTACTTTCTTGTTACAACCACTTTTCCCTTAATTAATGACTTTGTAATTTTTTAGGGCTTCTTAACCATTTTTTGGGGATTCCAACTTCATGAGGCCATAAATCCTCAACCGTGAGGAACCACGTGGCGTACAACCTACTGTTGGAGATGGTATGGTGAGAACTATCCATCCATAAGTATGTTACCTACATTTACACTTTCCTTCATGTTGAAATTCCTCAAACAACTTCAGTTTCCACAACCACACCTTCGGGGATTCTTGTAGACTTCGTCAATTGCACCTGTCTCTTGGACTTATTCTAGGGATGGAATCAATCAACTTACCAACATTCTTGATCATAAAAATGACAACCAACTGTCAAACGATCAACCAACCGTCCAACGATATCGTCCACATCTCTAGCGCTTCTAGACTTCTCCAAGGGTTGACTTGATCACATCTTTGGTTCTTCCAGAATTCTCCAAGGGTATAAATAAATATCCAAGGTTCGACATCAATGACAACCAACTTTCCAACAATCTCCCCCTTTGGCATTGATGGAAACACTAATGGCATGCATTGATGGAAACACTCATGCTAATATGCATACTCATGATCATGTTCCCCTTGTGACCATCACTCCCCCTATCTCCATGCCATTGCTCTTATCTATCTTCCTTTGACATCAATGACAAAGGGTATCTCGCTTTGGGTCTGCTCCCTATGTCTTCATGCTTCTGATCTTTCTCTTTATCTCCATGCCTCTGTTCTTTCTCTTTGTATTTATTCTTTTGTTCTGTTCTCTTCGATGACATTATGGGTAGAAGAGTAACTCCCCCTGTTGGTATGTCTCCCTCTTTTTGCATGCTACTGATCTTCCTTTCTGTATATCTTTCTCTTATGATTTCTCTTCCCTTGACTTGTTTGCAAGATGTCATGTAGATCAATGTAGGTATTCCTGTATATGATTCCTTTCCTCTCTTCCAAAGCTTCTTGTCCATTGGTGCTTCCTCGTGTAATTCAATGAAATATATTAAAATAATTAAAATATACTTCAAGTATTCAAGATTTATCATTAATGACCGTACTATTCAACAATATATTCCTCTGATGATGTAGCTTCTGCTGACAGTTTCACTTTCCCTGTTATGCTATTCCTTCCATTGCTTGCCTTTCTGTAATCAACATATTCCAACTGTCAATATGATTTTATCCACTTTTACGCATCTTATGTGACTCATGTCTTATGTAACTTCAAAGTGTATCATCAATCCATCTTTTTCCATATGTCACTAACTTTTCATGACCCTGATAAACAACTATCCGCAATGCTAACCCATCTGTCACTACACTATTATGATGAATTCCTGAAATCTTATGCAATTGATCATCGCATATTCCTTCCTGGAATCTTCCATACAATCATGAATATCTTCCTGAAAAGTATGTCAATAATATTCCTCTTATATCTACCTGGGAAACTGCTCCTTGATCAAGAGATATGTAATTCTATACTTCTTCCATCACTCAAAAATTATCTTTCCAAAAACTGCAAACACTACATATTGCTCGAAAGATAGTCCTCTGATCTGTCTCAATTGCTACTTAGAACCTCCCTATTTAATATTCATATTACTAGGAGTATTCAAGATGGATGGATCAGAACAATGGAGGAATCCTCCCTAGTGCGGAGTAATCTTCTTCTTTGTTTATAGATTCATCATCTTTCTGAACATTGGCATCTTCCTTTTCATCCTCTTCCTGGATTCTGAAATTTTCCTTCCTTCGTGTAGATTCATCATGACCTTGAACTACTACATATCCTGAGATTGCTATATATGGAAATTTTTCTTCATTTACCTACTCTGTGTATTATGAAAATATGATCTCTAAGACCTGCTATTCTTTTACTTGATTTTCTTGTCTTTCTCGTACTACTGCAAATCATGCGATGTCTGGGACTTGTTCTTAATTAATATACTCTTCTTGTCTATATTTTCTTCTCCATAACTTCTTCTATCTGATATCATCGTTTTCCTTCATGGAAGGATCTATTACACTACTACAATTTTGAGCTATGTGACCATAATTGTGGCATTTGTAACATTCAATGTTGTGGGGACGCACATAGGTATTTCTTGTCTGAACATTTCTTCCATATGCTTTGCAATATACAACCTTATGTCTAAAGTTAGTACAAATGAAAAAACGACCTTAAAAGAAATTTACATACCTAGGAGTGAATGATCTTCTTTGTAGTGTAGTCCTTCTGAATTCTTTCCTTGGTTGATCATGATATTCTCTTCTGTTGATCCCTTCATTATGATTGAATATTATTTTTTTCTTGAATGTGGAAGGTCTTGTTGAATATGTATCTCTATTATAGTCATTTGTAATTGATTCATGTTGACCATGATTCCTTCCTTTGAGTACTTCTGCACAACTCTTTCTATTTTCTTCATTCGTCCTTTCTGGAAAACTGGAGTGCCACTCTTCAATTTTCTTTATTGATGATGTGGATGTTTCTATCTCTTCAACATTCTTGTTGATCTTGATAATTTTAACTCTTAATGTGACAACTTATTCAAGCTTCTCAACCTCTTCAAGCTTCTCAACCTCTTCTTATTTCTTCATCATCTAAATCTTCATGACTTCTTTCGTTCTCTTTGCTTCCTCGAGTTGAATTTTCAAGGAGATGATTTCTTCTTCAAGTCTTTTTTCTCGTTGAATGAATTATGATTCAAGCTTGTTTTCCTTAAGTTATTCTTTTTGATTTTCTTCCTTTCTTAGTGATGAAATTTCAGCTTCTAGACACTACCTTTCTTCCAACTATTTTTTGTATGTTTCTTCAATCCTTTTGGCTTCTTCTACTTGGAATTCTTTAGAAATTTTAACACCTTTATTTAGATTAATCAATTCTTTCTCTCGAGTGACTTATTTAATTCTCTTTATTTTCTTAGGTCTCCTAAAACACCGACTAATGCAGTCTCAAAATCCACTACATTTGCTTCAATGTCTTCTTCTTTTGAATCTGTTTGACATGATGAGCATATTTATTCTTGTTCTGTACTTGCACTTTATTTAATAGGATCTAAATCCACGATGGGATATTCCTTGGAATATATATTATGTAGATCATCCCAAATTTCTTTAGCTGATGAATATTTTCCCACTTGCTCTCTTACTGGATGAGGTAATCCTTCCCAAATGAAATCCATTGTTATTTTGTTGTTTCTTTTCAATTCCCTCTTAGTTGTAGTCTTTGGTTTCTTTGAAATGTGTATCCTATAACAACTGGTTGCCAAACATCAAACCCTTGTACCTATAAAAATGTTTTCATCTTGATATTCCACATCTCATATTTCATACCACTATGACTATCAAACCACAATATTCCATTATCTGTGTAATCACTATTCTTGATCTCCATGATATACCTTCTAGTGGTTAAACTGTTTCCTAAAGGAACTTGATCTGATCACAATTGTTGGTGTTATCACTCCAAGAGTCACTCAAGGTTGTAGGTTGAGTAAGATTGGTATCTTAATCAAATGTGTAAATAAGGGTATAAAATTGGATCAGAAATGGACAACTCACTCAATCACTCCAAACACATATGAATACACTCAGACAAATAAGGATTTCAACTATACTTGTTCATAAGGTTTCTATAAATATGTAAATGATGAAGAATACATATTATACCAGTAGAAACATACACACATAAGAATACATGAATGACCAACTATAATAGGTAAGAGTGCTTGCAATTATAGTTTATCAATGCCAAGATAAGATGGAAGTTATCAGTCATTAGATAAACATGGAAAATATGAATACAATATTCACCCATAGGTACAAAAAGAAAGAATATGAAGGTCTAAACATCTATAGCAAAAGAAGCTTATATTCCAATATGCATTCAAAATTCTTTTACAAAGGAGTCTCTCCAAGTCCTCCCAATCCAACCCCCTTAGCTCCGCCCTTTGGTCCTCTTTATATAGAGATTACATGCTCATATAGATCCA
Source organism: Picea sitchensis (assembly GCA_010110895.2). NCBI lineage: Eukaryota > Viridiplantae > Streptophyta > Pinopsida > Pinales > Pinaceae > Picea > Picea sitchensis. The sequence continues at coordinate 1,602 of SNQJ01S0302483.1, read as the reverse complement.
AAATATATGGATCTCATAACCTATTCATCTATATTTATTTTTTTGAATATATCAAACTCAAATCCAAACTTGTGAGGTGTCTGGAAAATACAAACTGTCAAATTTATGAAAAATGATGCTCAAAGATTCACCTATATATCCCGAATACAAACAACTATTGGAAAAATGAGAGAGTTTTTTGAATAGGAGATCATTCTTGTGAAAAACCTCTCTCACTTTCCAAAAATACCTTTCCCTCCCATCATAATCTATCTCCAAAAAACATGACTAAAATAGGAAAATACAGATTTCAAAATCTAGTGATATCCCTACATTCTAGGATTTGATCTCTAGAATGTTTTCATTGATGAAATGAAGTGCCACCTACATAATTTGATAGGAGATGATATTATATTCAAATATATGTGGCCACATTGACCCAAAAATGCTCTTTCCAAGTCGAATTTTGACCAAAAGAGGAAAAAAATAAAAAAATTGAAAGTTTGACAGAAGCGTCACATTGTGGATCACACTACACAGAAGGGTCACACCGTGGGTTGCACTACTTCAAAAATGCAACAAAACCCTATTTTTTTCACAAATTTATCTCTTCTATTCTTGTGAGGGATATAAATATGCCATGATAGATGAACTTCCCTATGAATGACTTAGAATTATGATCTCCAAAAATCCATCCAACTTGCCTCTTTCTTCATAGGTTCATCATGAGAAAAACACAAAATTACTGTCCATTTTGTTGACGGAAAAAAGGTGGACATTTATCAATATCCAAAATCTGAGCACAAAGCCTTGAGTATACCTTAGTCACTTATCTTAATTCATAAGGATGGATGAAGAGGTTTCTTTTAGGAAAAATGACAGGTTCAATCTCCAAGGGTCCAACCTGAACTTTACCTTCCTTGAAATTATACACAAAATCTCTTGACACCTCCAAATGATATCCCTTTAACTTCTGGAAATACCTCTAGCAACCAATCCTCTTGAAGGAATCCACATGGTTTTAATCTTGTTCAATGATGCTTGTTTCTGATGGCTCAAATATGACAAGAGAGCCTAAACTATCCTTGAATAGGATCCTTCTTTGGAGCCATTTGCAGCCTGCAGAAATCTTTCTCTGCACAAGAAGCTGTTATAACCAAACTTGTTAATGAAATCCTTCTTTTGCATGCAAACTGCTTTTGGAAAACTGAGTTAATAACTTTAAGCCAAATATTGGAGGGAAATTTAGCTTGTTGGTGATGTCCTCCAAACTTCAAAACCTTCTCCTTAAATGATGTAAGTGATCATTTCATTATGAAACAATGAACTTACAACAGTTTGTAGCGCGCTATATAGAGAAAACATGGTTTGTGCTACAAACTCGTGCTGAGTTGTTAACGCAACGGCCACAAAAATCACTGCATGCGCTACAAACTCGTGACTTTTGGAATTTTGATGTGGACAAGGTCTCATAATGATTAAAAATGACCAATGAGGGATAATTATGATTATTAATGACATTTTTTGGTGTAGGACCCAATCTTAGACTTAGGATGACTAACACTAAGGCATTTTAAAACATGATTAATTTGACTAAGTGACCTTTGAAGACCACTAGTCATC
>SNQJ01S0302481.1:0-10285 GCA_010110895.2 Picea sitchensis | reverse complement strand
GGAGTTGTTGAGATCAATCTCCAAGTGGGAGATTGTTGGTTGTGGAGCCTGATTATCTTCCTGATTCAGAGGTCTTTTACTTTCAGCCGTGTTTATACCCCATGAAGTATTTACACCCCAGAAGTATGTACACTCTTCCATGCTGGGGAGTCCAGAGGGGGGGTACCCCCTCTGCAGGGTTCGGGGGAGCTATCCCCCCAGCTGGGGGGTTTGGGGGCAAGCGAGCCCCCAGCAGGGGTTCGAGGGCGAAGCCCCCGAAGGAAAAATTGCCTTGTAAATGTATATTGTAATTTCATTGTAAATCTGGACCGTTCATTATAAGGTTTCAGATCTAATGGTAGAGATTATGTTAGGGTTTTTTTCCCTAGAAGGCAACCCTCTTTTATGAGGGAAATGTATTGCAGCTATGGTGGATGGCGAATATTGTATTCTGAGAGAGGAGACTGTGAGAGAAAGAAGAGGAAGTTACAAAGGGTTTTGCTATAGGTTGTATCCCTTCATTTGCTGGATAATAATAAAGGAAGGACCTAGCAATTTCTCTGGTGGACGTAGCCCACAGTGGGTGAACCACGTAAATCCGTGTCTCTCTTGTATTGTGTATCTTCTGTGTTTTGTTTCTGCATTTGTTTTATTTTATTACTCCACGGTCCTATTTTTCTAACACCCTTAGCACTCAGAAACAATCTAAGGTTCACGATTATTCCTCCAGACACAATTTCCTCTCGAAACCTTGGGTCCAAAGACCACTTATCTGACCCATCCAGTATCAACATTGAAAACATGGCTCTGATACCATATTGTAACGTCCCTGGCCATCAACCCCACGGTCGGGCAATGCTACTACGCAGAACATTCTCATAAATTTATATATATCATGCATATTAAATATAATTAACAGATTTTACGGAAATTTAACCAACAATACAGAGTAATCAAAGTATTACTGCTAACATACAGAATTAATGGAATTAATAGTAATATCATTGCAAAAAAATACATGATAATATTGCAAGCATCACAGACATGCATTTTAATTGAAATTAAAACACAAAATTAATACTTATCTTTGAAACTGTAATAAATCCACCAAATACGTGCAGACCTTCCATGAACCTCCCAGCCTTAGACCACGCTGCTCATCACGCTCAACAGTGGGTCACCCCTAAGCTGGGACCAAGCTCCACCCAGGGAAAGGGAATCCTAGACTAGGATGAGGTTACAGGAAAACTGAACGGAGCAACCAGAAGGATTCTCTCCAGGAGCCTTCTTATGCCCACTACTCATGGACTGTCATTCCTCACATGCCTTTTCCACCCGGGAGTATACACCTTCACAATCCTAGTCCATCGGTGCTTCACCTCCCTCTCTGGGTCTCAACAACAGGCCGGATCAGGAATTCTCAGAGCTCTATAGCTAGAGCTGGACTCTCTCTGGGAGAAAACCACTTCCCAACAAAATCTCTCACCTAGAGAGAGTTGCTCATAGGCCTAACAACCTGCCTCTTCTACCACGGGCCTGACAACCCGGTTCTTCAACTAGTTTCCAACTCAATTCCCGCAAGTTCAGGATAACAGTAACAACATCAGCGTTTGGTTAACTCACAAGTGACAATAGCAACAGGAAAACGGGGTGCAGAAACAGGAAACGACAACCGGCCACTAAGACATAGCACGGTTAAGGTAACACCAATTTTCAGGATGCGTGACAAGTAATCCATGCAAAGGTAGACACATACTCAATAGTTCAGACATAGGGTGTACCGACTTCTCAAGAAAAAATTGCAGGCTTTGGGTTTCAGAACTGCGTTAGGTTTACAGAACTCAGACGCAGAGATCCATCATTTCAGACAGTCGATGACAGAATGGAGGATGAACCCCGAGACCAGGCGAAATTCCTGGTTTCAGACAATCAATGGAGGAATGGAGGACAAACCCCTAAATCAGCTGATGCTTCAACTTTTAACTGCATGTGCCTAGGTCGACACTTGGCTTCCCGGGGATGCATGCATTCCCTTTTGCACACGTTGGAGCTGCATGTGTTGCCTCTCCCAGAACCTAGGATAAAAACATGTTTTTTCCCACAGCTTTAGAATAATAATAAAACATTATTTCCAAGGACTTAAGCCCCTAAGATTAGGCTCTATTTCCAACCTTTCATCCCCCTCTTCCCTTACCCACCCTATGGAAGCTTAGTCCCCCATCACTCTTTCTTCGTGGTCGATCTGCACACAACGATGTTTAATATTTATTAATGTTTTTCATATTACATATACAAAAATAGGCTCCTGGCCTTTAACACTTAGTCTGTCCGGCCTAATAAACACATAAACCTACCAGCTTATCAATACTTGGCTCACCAGCCTACAAACATGATTTACAATTCATAAACATGATTACAAAAGGGCTCGTCCTTGGGGATATTACAGGATTCTTCGCCCACTCTGTTATAGGTCGTACACCATCACCAAGGCTATGGGGGATAATTCTTTTGAGCTCAACATTCCTCCTTTCCATGGCCTGCACCCAGTGTTCAACGTGGACCTCCTTTGGCCTTATTTCCCACCATTATTGGACACCTCAGACGTAGCAAAACAACTGACACCAAAAGAGCTCAACCCCGACTGCATACAACAAGCATCCAGTGATCAAATTGTGGACACATAGATCAAGGGCACTCAACAACAAAGGATCCAGCTTTATCGAGTTGTCAAAGAAGGGCAGCTTCTGCACCAAGGCAAGTGGCTCCCCCGGGGCCAAATTCAGTAGAAATTTCCTCATCTGATGGGGGAACTCGATGCAATGGATACCATTGCTTCCTAAAGATGAAGGATTGATCTAGGTGGATATCGTTGGCCACCCACCTTTTCTAGCAGGCTCAAAACAACTTTCTGGCAATTTTTGTAATTTACTATTTTTAGCAGTTTTTCGGGTACTGAACTTACGGAGCCGTTTTGAGGCCCTAAACAATGCTTTTTTTGGGTATGTTGCATTTAAAAAATTTCGGTAAATGTTGTAGTCCTTGGATAGATATTTCTAATGGGCTATCGTATGCCTAAAACAGAAATTGTATGCAAAAGTTACGACCCCGGGAAGTTGATGTACTGACTTACCCAAACGGGGCCCACATGACTTTTGGTGCTTCATCTCCTAGGGTTAGGTTTTTGAATGTCTAGGGTTTTTGAAACTCCTATTTATTGTAAAAATGCCTTCAAAGCCTCATTGTAATTATCTTCTTGCGAATGAGCATAGCCGTCACATCTCTCCTCAAAGATAAGTCGCCACCATTCCAACAAGCTTGTTTTCCATTGCATTTTACAGTTTCATTTTATTTCCTTATTGAATAGAAAACCAATTTTACTGTACTTTATTATTATGTGTTAAGAATTTGTTAATAATCTATAGTCATTTTGTTCTTCTCATAAAATTCGGATCATTCATTTTTATTATCCAACAAAATGAAGGGATACAACCTACAACACACTCGTTGTAACTTCCTCTTCTTTCTCTCACAATATCCTCTCTTAGAACACAATAATCAAACACACATACACAACCGCAATACAGTTCCCTCATAAAAGAGGGTTTCCTTCTAGGGAAAAAACCCTAAAATAAATTTTACTGTCAGATCTGTGACCTTATAATGAACGATCTATATTGACTACAAAATTACAATATTTTACATGGAAAATTTTCCTTCAGGGGAAATCCCCCCTGCAATTCCCCCACGTGGAGGGGTGTACAGTCTTCATGGGGTATAAACACGGTTGAAAACAAAGACCTCTGAATCAGGAAGATAATCAAGCTCCATAACCAACAATCTCCCACTTGGAGACTGATCACAACAACTCCACCATTGTTGTATCTGTTGGACTATGATCCTTCTTGGGCATAGTAAATTTCTCATCTCCTCCTTCATACATGAATACAGACTTAATCTGATCAGGAACTCAACTTCTCTCTGGTTACTACCTTTGTCAACATGTCTGTAGGATTATGGCTAAAATGTATCTTTTCCAACTTCAATTTTCCATCTTCTAAGACGGATCGTATGAAATGGTACCTGAGATGTATATTCTTAGTCTTATAATGGAAGGCCGAGTTCTTTGCAATATGAATGCCACTCTTTCTATCACAATACAAACTTCTATTCTCCTGTTTCTTTCCCAATTCCTCCATAAACCTCTGTAACCAAATCATCTCTTTACTAGCCTCTGTAGCAGCAACATTGTAACGTCCCCATCCACCAATAGGTCGGGCAATGCCACTTCTTGGAAGTTTCTCTTAGCTTTGATACCAATTCGTGATATCCCCAACCATGCCATCGAATAACCTTTATGCTCTGACACCATTTGGGAATTTATAAGCATGCATATCTAACAGAATTAACAGTTACAACATTTTGTTCATGCCACTTATTCATGCATAAATAATCATTAAAACATACTGACAATATATGCATACAGATGACATATTATAACCATACATAGATCAATGCGAAAATAACAATAAGCCTACACACATAGCATAGTTGATATATCCAAGAATTACTCATCAAGTTATAACACATGTACAATTACACAACATACAATTAACATAGATTTGGCACTTATCTTTCAATAGATGACTACCAATCTGTGTGAAGACCTTCCACAAACCTCTCAGCCTTAGACCACGCTTCTCATCACGCTCAGTAGTGGGTCACCCCCGAGCTGGGACTAAACTCCACCGGGAAAGGGATTCCTAGGTTTGGCAAGGGCAGCAGGATAGCAATCAGGATCCACTGCTATCCCATCCTTTGAAATGATATGCCCCAAGTAGTGAATTATGTTTTGATAAAATGAGCACTTTCTCAATTTGTCATACAACTGATGTTCTCTTAGCACCTGTAGCACCATCCTCAAATGTTGCTCATGCTCTTCTTCCGACTTGCAATATACAAGAATGTCATCCAGAAAAATAATGAAAAAATTGTCTAAATATTCCCAGAAAACACCATTCATTAAGCACATGAAAACAACTGGTGCATTTGATAACCCAAATGGCACCACTGTGAACTCATAATGACCATACCTTGTCTTGAAGGCGGTCTTGTTGATATCTTCCTCTTTAATCCTTACCTGATGATATCCTGGCCTGAGATCTATCTTGGAAAATATCTTTTCATCCTTCAATTGATCAAAGAGATCATCAATCCTTGGCAAAGGATACCTGTTCTTTATAGTTACTTTATTCAACTATCTGAAGTCGATGCACAATATCAATGCCCCATATTTCTTCTTCACAAACAAGGCCGAGGCATCCCAAGCTGACACAATTGAGCGTATATAAAACTCTTCAAAAGTTCTTCAAGATGCATTTGCAACACCTTCAACTCTGGTGTACTCATTCTGTAAGGAGTCTTTGAGACTCGAGTTGTTCCAGGAATCAAATTAATAGAGAAATCAATATCTCTCTTTGGAGGTAGTTATTGTACCTCCTTGAACACATCTTCAAAATCTTCTAGGATGACATGCTCCTCCAAATTTGGCACCTTATCCTTAGGTGCTTCCTCCATATGGGCTGCAAATATTTGACAACCTTTCCTGTAGCATTTATTCAGCTGCATTGCTGAAATTTCTCTGATAGTCACTTCCCTAGGAATTCCTTAGACTGCTCTCTGATTTCCTTCCTCATATAGGAAAGTGAATGCGTTATTATGACGATCTAATATGGCATGGTGTTGGTCTAATCAATCCATACCAATTAGGCAGTCATAAGATCCTAAAGACAAGATGTTCAAATCTTCCCTTGTGCTCAGTCCATTCATGTCCATAAGACATGACTTAACCATCTCATTAACTTTTCTTTTGGCTCCACTAGCCAGCTGCACCAACCAATATTTTCCATGCTTCTTTCTTGGCAATTGCAAACTTTCCACCATCTTAGAATCTATATAACTATGACTATCTCATGAATCAATTAAAATAGTAATGGTTTAGTTGTTGATCGTACCTTCCACTTCAATCATATGCGATTGATACTCTGTTTTCTTATTGTCCAAGACTGCATAGATCCTTGGTACATTTCTTCCCATGTCCCCCACTGTTTTAGCTCGTTGAACATTGTGAACAACTCTCACTTTGTCACTTCTATGAGGACAATCTCTAAACATATGATCACCTTTACAACCCCAACATTGAATAGGTGGTTGCTTTGGCCTTTGACCACATGTCTCAATCATTCTGGGTTCTCTAGAAGTTGGTTGTCCCAGAGGATTATTTCTAAAGAATGGTGGCTTAATTACCTTCTTCCTCTGATCCATCCTGAATTTATTCTTGTCTTCCCAAGATTTTTGGAAAGTTGGTCTTTCTTTTTGTTGATCATATAGGCACTTAGCTCGCCTTATGATCTCCTCCAATATTTTGGGATCATCATATTGTATTTTGTCACTGATGGATGGTGGCAACCCACTCAAATACCTCTGAATATTGATTGTCTCATACTTGATGAAAGAGACATACTTCAACAATTCTAAAAACCTTCTTTCATACTCATCAATGGACATACTTCCCAGCTTGATTTCAAAGAAATCTTTCATTTTCTTATCATAGTACCTCTTAGTCAAGTATTTATTTTCAAAATACTTCTTGAATTCCCTCCAAGTAACATCTTTCTCTTTAATGTGTTGCACCTGCACAAGTTGATCCCACCACATGGATGCCTTACCTTTGAGTTGATAGATGGCAATTCTTCCTTATGCACGTGAAGGATAATTATGTAATTGAAAATACTTTCTCATGCCCAACAACCATGTCTCTGCATCTTCATCCTTCTTGTGCTCCACATCAAAAGTAGGATGTTTGATTTTGTTCATTTCTCCTCGTAGCTCATCCTCCCCAGACCTATTATGCTTCCTAACAGGGGATCGACTTGAGCTAATGTGTACTCTCTTATTGGAATGCCTCAGTGAGTGTTGGTGATGTCTATTATCACTTTTTTCTCTTCTGTGACTTCCTAATTTGCTTGAGTCACTCTTCTTATCCAATTTCCTTTCTATTCTTTCTAGGCTCTGCATCAACTTTATGTTGAATTCTCCCTGTTGCTCCTTGGATTTCATGAGATTTTTTTTATCTGCATGGTGAGTCTCGACATCTTTCTGCAACTTTTCAATGATTTTAATTATGTTCCCTTCTTTATCTATCTCTTCTCCATGCCCATTGGAGTTTGATCCTTCAACTCCCAAATGGACATCCATTCCTCTAACTTCATTTTTTGAACTATAAGCACCCGGTGCCTCCCCCATTTCTCTGTGTTATGCGACAATTCGGTTTAGTTCTAACAATCGTTAATTATGCAAAAGGTGCAGTCAACAAAAATTTTGTTAGTCTAATAGACTTTTAATAATTTTCCAGAATAAACCAATCCGATTCAACAAAAACAATATCAGATTCCATTCTCTGTGGGTCTTGGTCGGTCAAGAAATCCTTCGAGTTTCTATCTCTAAGCCCCACTCTGTTCTGCAACAAAATTTTGGATGTTAGCTCTTTTTTGGTTCGCATGGGACCACAGTTGTAACCCAACGCTTATGATTTGGGCACTTGTCCGGAGCCTTGAAACTTTGGGCTATGGGCTTCAGAGTTTTCCCTTTTTTCGTGCGCCCCGACATCACATAACAACGAACTGTAGAACGCATGAAGAACGACGGATCTATTATCCATATTCCTTCATGCACCATTTCTTCCAGAGTGTCGAGTCCTAGGACTTCATGATCTCACGCCACATGTCCATTGGGGCCCACAGTTTTCGTGCTTGAACTAATAAACGTCGAAAACATCACATAAAATTTAGTGCTTTTCAAATTGTGGGGACATGGATTGGTGGTTTTGAAGTAACCCGTTGATCATTCTGCAATTGTCCCCACGCTAACACATACTACATCTGGGAAACCATGGTTTGGATTGCGCGACCGCCCTGTAGAATTATCTGTCGTGCAACTTTGATCTCCGCAATGCCTCTCGTCCATCGATCTTGATAGATCATGACCACAGTTAATGCGGGCTCGATCCAACTAACTTCTTTGTCAAGCTTAACTACCTTTTTCCACCACCAGGAGCGCCATGTGACAAGGCACACGAAGCCAACACATGGCCCAATCAGGCGGATGACATATGTCACGTTCTAAATACATTTCTATATTAAAAAGGTTCTTAATTCACTGACATGTGGCACACATCGCATGTGTCCACGTCATCCCTAGTGACGTTAGCAGGCCACATCACTTCGGGACTTTGGGCTTCGAAATATTTCACCTTAGCATACCCCGTTTCTCCTGAATGTCGAATTCCCGAACAAGCTAAATTCTTGACACGTGGTCCTTGCTTGGATCAATGGACATGAATTGCACGAAGTTTGCTCTATCTTCTCTACACGTGACCAAGAGTTGTGACCTTGGCTTAACATTTGGGCGCTTATCTCACTTTGCAAGATTGCCCGTCATGCTTTAAGGAACTGTGAAGATCAACGACCAGGAGTGATTGCGGAAACTCAACTTACTCACGCTTTAATTTCCTTCCTGATCTCCACAATGCGAAGATGCTCTTCTGTAGTGGGATCGATATCCACCGTTTATCTGTTGATCGAGCAATATCAATGATCCCAAGGGATTGTGGAGTCTCAACTTACTCTCGCTTTAATTTCATTCCCGATATCCGCAATGGCTCCCCATCGTCGATCTCCCTTCAATGAGATCTGACGGTCATGACTTAATTTTCGCTTGATCTGGTGGCTTATATTTCTGTCACCCAGATCTAACGACCCAACACCACGAATGTTGTGATTTCTTTCTATGTGGCCATTTGTTACACCTCCTACGTTTCCGAATACAGTCCAAGTATTCTTTCAATGCTTTTCTAGCACTCTGTACCTCAAAATTCTTTGGACTTTGTACATCGAATTTCTCATTCGTGGTCCATCCAGGTTCTGGGTAGAAACCATGGGCTCTGACTTGAATTTTGTCCATTTTGACAACAATTATTTTCTGAAACTTTTGTTTCAACTTCCACTAACATGGCCCATATAGGCCTAGCGTTGAAACCATGGCTTTGATACCATTTTGTAACGTCCCCAGCCACCAACAGGTCGGGAAACACCACTTCTTGGATGTTTCTCTTAGCTCTGATACCAATTCGTGACATCCCTAGCCGCAAACGAACAGGATAGGCCATGCCACCGAATAACCTTTATGATCTAATACCATTTTGTGAATTTATAAGAATGCATATCTAACAGAATTAACAGTTACAACATTATGTTCATGCGGAAATAATCATTAAAACATACTAACAATATATGCATACAAACGACATATTCTAACCATACACAGATCAATGTGGAAATAACAGTAAGCCTACACACACAACATAACTGATATATCCAGGCATTACTCATCAAGTTATAACACATGTACAATTACACAACATACAATTAACATAGATTTGACACTTATCTTTCAATAGATGACCACCAGATTGCATGTATACCTTCCACAAACCTCCCATCCTTAGACCACACTGCTCATCACGCTCAACAGTGGGTCACCCCCGAGCTGGGACTAAACTCCACCTGGCAAGGGATTCCTAGGCTTGGCAAGGGCAGCAAGAAAGTTGGACAGGTCAACAGGAAGGATTATCTCCTAGGGCTAGCTCACACTAACAGCCTACAGCCTCTCATTCCCCACATGTCTATCCCACCCCATGAAGTGTGCCCCTTCTCTTCTTAACAGTCCTGCAGGTGCCCCACTTCCCTTCGAGGGCTTCAACAATAGACCGAATAAGAATTCTCTGAGCACTATAGTTGTAGTTGGGCTCCCTCTGGAAAAATCACTTCCCCAACAACCTCTCTCACCCGGAGAGAGTTTCTTGTAGTCCTGACAACTTGCTTCTTCAATCCACGGGCCTAACAACCCACTTCTTCAAAACATAGGCCTGACAACCTGCTTTTTCAGTCCATCTTCTAAGTCAACTCCAGTAAGGGTGATGGCAACAACAAGGTTGGGTATAGCTCAGGTGATGGTAACAACAAAAAACAGCTAAGGAAAAACACGAATCAGACAAGGTAAAGGTGTGTTGTGCTTCACACGAAAACACAGGTCAGCTTCATGGGTTTACTGGTTTCAGAGGCGTGCAAATGATGCAGAGGTCAACGATGAAGAGGATGGCTCACAACATGAATCCATGGATGAATCGGGAAGTGTGACAGACTTCCAGAGAATCGTAAGGGTCGTGAGGAAACTCGAGACTCGCCCCTGC
>SNQJ01S0302480.1:0-10285 GCA_010110895.2 Picea sitchensis | reverse complement strand
TACAATTATTATGTAATTGTATTTTCATATTAGTAAAAGAAGGTGAGAAAAAACTTATTAATAATATAATACTATTAAATTAATATATAAAAAATTATTAAAATAGCATATAAAAATTTGGTTTGTATTATTTTAAACATTTTATTAAAAGGACTATACATAAATATGTAGATTCACCCCTAAGTACCTTGTAAAAATTATGTGAGAAGACAACACAACTAAACTTATAATGGAGATTATAGATTCTAGTGTAAATCAAAGAAAAACTTCCAAAAATCCAAGGCTTTCCTTGTAGTGTCAATGAAGCAGCAAGTGAAGGTTTGTTGCACCATTAGAGAAATAGATAATTCTTTTATTTTTTTTACTTATAAAATTCAATGAAGATAGTAAATACATGCAAAAATCAAACAAATCTCATTATAGAAAAAGACACTATATACTAACATATTGGAGACCGAGGTTATCATACCTTACAATGTTTAAAATGATGACTATGGTAACCCATACTCAACCATAGTTCTTTGAATCTTTCTTTCTTTGTGATGTATCACACTAAACGAAGTTTCCCTTCACCCTTGCCATATTGCACTCAATTTTTTTCACAACACATAGCATGGACCCAAAGTTTCCTTTCACCCAATGTATAGCATTCACTACACCAAAATTTCTATCTCCATGGATAGTGATGAATCCTATGATGTTTGAAATTTCCAATTACATATTTGACATAGCCACTTCTAATCATGTAACACTATCTACGTTCATGCGATCATATTGTTCTTAGCTTACTTAACTAAATTTTAAAAAATTAATTTCGACCTTTTCACCTTATAACAACGTACATTTTGCACCTTTAGGGGCAATTGCTAATTACTCTTGTTGGACAACTCAATAATCATTGAATCACTAGTGGTGGAGGGAGGTATTTTCATAAGGAATTCCCTCCTTTATTTATATTTATTCTTATTGGACAACCCATTAAACATCAAATCATGAGTGGTGGAGGTCTTTCCTTGAGGAATCTGCATTCTAGGAGTTATAAAGTAAATTTACAAAAGAAAAATCAGTACCAGAGGAAGGAATCTTTGCTTTAGGTTGTATAATTATTAGGTTTTATTTATATTAATTATCATTATGTTTAAATGACTTTGTTTTTATGGGTTATATATGTTTCAAAGATATTGTGTGGTGAAATTTGATTATGTATGGCTTTGTTGAAAATATAGAGTTACTTCTTTTGATGTTTCATTTGAATGTTTTTAACATATCTGCAATTTTTATCACCATTGCAAATCTAGTATACGTTGTGTTAGGGACCTAACCTCCCCAACCCTTCACGTAGGTAGAATAATATATTTCCATGTAATAAAGGACAATATTAATAAGGCCTAGCAATAAGGAAGAATAAGTCAAATGTAAGAAGACCTAATAGAAGCCTCCGCTTCTAGAAGGATCTTCCTCTAGACTATTCTTTTGGATAGATAGATTTAGTACAAATAGGAGTAGAGGGTATGAGAAGTTTTTTCTTGAGAATTATTGTAATAGAGCGTTGCTTTGTTGGAGGTTTCCCCCTTGAAGAGGCAAGTGAACATTGTTTCCTATCAATAAAGGTATTATTTGGTGTTGTGGTTTCATCTACTATGTTGTTTTGTTGTTATCCTCTGCAATATTTCTATTTCATGCTATTATAATAGATCCGGTACCTTACAAGTGGTATCTGAGCACTTTCCTTGGAAGAAAATTGTTGGTTATTTTTTTCCTAGGTAGAGACATATTACGACGTCTTAAAGCTACAGAGATCTGTCGTTCAACACATAAATCCGCGGTCGGGGAAGCATACACGCGGGAACTACAAGTGGTACTTAAGCACACATTGTTGGCCACCCTTGTAACCCCTGTTGGTACCCCTTCGAGTGGTAGTGCATCAGACAACACCTATGTACGAATTAGCCTAGATATCCTTAAGCCCTCCATAGATAAACTAATCGGCCACCTAAATGCTATAGTGCCATCGGGAAAAACACTTGGGAAGATACTCTCTAATACCTGGGTAGTCGAGTAGTATGACTAAGGGCATGGTCTAGCCTCCTTAGTTGGTGCCCTGAGATATTGGGTCGAATACTACTGTTAGACCTCGTACGTATATCATAGAGCTATAGCACAGGGAAAAACCTTGTCTGTAGAAACCCTGAATACTTTAACCTTTGGGATGGGAACAGAAACAGAACAGACAAGATCTATTGTTATGCAACTGTACCTTCTGCATTCTGGTTGTGAAATTCCTACACATTTTTTCTTGTTAAACATTTGGCCATTTTGTCACTGAAGTATTCTTCAAATCAGAGTATAACTCCACAGAAGTAAAAAAAAAAAATATGGATCCTGTTGGCACCATTATTTGAGATCTATCCCATTGGACTCCTCTCTTCGCTCTGATCGTAGTCATACCTATCATTTTTCAACAAAAAAAAAAATTCCGTGGAGCCAACCCCTTCCCAACACCCCTATTATTAGGATCCTATCACCTTGACTTCCTCTCTTTGTACCGATCGTAGTGGCACCAATCACCAGTAACTCATTTTTGTGCAGTCCCATTTTCCCCCCTGTCTCATCCCCATGGCCCACACTTGTAGCCAAGATTGAGAACAATGTCCCACCTCCTTGGCCAAAGATCATGACCAAACCTAGACTGGTATCTCTTCCATCATGTCTAGTATTGGTAACATCAACTCGTAGCTTACTCCGCTCAAATCACTTCCTACAACCATCACTCAATTGACTTCCACCTGTCAGCAATGCCAGGATGCAGTGACCAATTTGACTGCCTTGTTTAATCCCACCACATATCCTTTCTCTTCTTCCACACCTTATAACCCTGATGGTCCTAAAACCTCCCAATCCACCTCTTCTCCTCCCCACAACTTGTAGCAGGACCTGTGTCCCCCTCGTGTGGAGGTGAACAAATTTGATAGCTCGGATCCCACAGGCTGGGTCACTGAAATGGAACATTATTTCTCTTTGTACGACATTACTGATGAGCTGGACAAACTAAGGTATGGTGTTCTCCATCTAGATCCAGAACGTTGGAAATGGTGGAAATGGTGAAAAAATGTCTGCCAAGGGTATCTGGCTTGGACAAAATTTGTTGCAGAACTTTATGAACGCTTTGACACTAACACCCACCATTTAGGTCATTTGACAAAGTTGAAACAATCTAGCATAGTGGAGGACTTTATAGTTGCTTTTGAGCGATTGGATTTCTACCCAAAGGGCATATCTGATGTTTTTTTCTGAGAATGTTTTATTCGTGGCCTTAAGGATGGGATTTGTGCCCATGTCCTCATGGCTCAGCCTCAAAGTTGGGTGGAAGCTACTAAAAGAGCTAAGGAAGCACAATAGGTTGTCTCTTCTCAAACCAGAAAACCATCCTTTATTCCTCACCCTAAACTAGTCACTCCCACTCCTCCTTCCACTCCCCTAAAGATCTAGAAATTGACCAGGGAGGAAATGGTTGAACGCTAACTCAAGGGCATTTGTTATAATTGTGATGACAAATATTTTCCTAGGCACAAGTGTAAGGAACAAAATATTTTTATGTCCATCTCCGAGGATGTTGTTGAAGAAGATGTTGAGGCTCCCCCTATGGCTGAGTCACCTAAACCCACTGACATGACTCCACCTTCTGACCCTCCGAAGTAGAACTGGTCATTTCCTTGAATGCTCTCACTAGCTTCTTTGCTCCCCAAACCCCCAAGCTAATTGGTTACATTAAGCATCGGAAGGTCATCATCCTTGTTGACAGTGGAAGCACCCATAATTTTATTCATCGTCGCATTGCCCAAGAAAATAATTGCTATATTTGTGTAGACAATAATTTTCAAAACATGATTGCCAATGGTGGATCCATGAAATGTGGGGGGCATTTTGAAAATGTGTGTCTCCAATTTGGTCAGTACAACATGAATTCTCATATGTTTTCTATTGACATGGGTGGTTGTGACATTGTGTTGGGTGTTGAATGGCTCAGGACTCTGGGTCCCATTCTCATGGATTTTAAAGAATTAACCATGCAATTCAACCAGGAGGGCCACTAGTATAAATTCCAAGGCATCACAATAGTTTCCCCTAATATCATCAGTTCCCATCGCATGGACAAGCTCCTCAAAAAAGGTCATTCTGGCATTATTGCACAACTCCATTCCATTCACACCACTGAGACACCCTATGTGTCGTCAGACCTCCAATCCATCCTCTCCAAAAATCAAGTTGTTTTTTCCACTCCTCAGGGAATCCCTCCTTCCCGTGGTGTTCATGATCACTCCATTCCCCTTGTCCCTAACAAACTTCCTCCCAATGTTTGTCCCTATTGTCATCCCTTTGCCCAGAAAAATGAAATTGAGAAAATTGTTCAAGAATTTCTTACCGCGGGTATTATTTGTTCTAGTACGAGCCCCTATTCTTTTCTTGTGGTCATGGTGCTTAAGAAAGAAGGCTCTTGGTCCATGTGTCCTGACTTTCACACCCTCAACAAACTCACCATCAAAGACAAATTTCCCATTATTGTCATTGATGATATCTTTGATGAATTGAGTGGTGCCTAGTTCTTTACTAGACTTGATCTTCATTCTAGCTACCACCAGATATGTATGAAAGAGGCAAACATTCCTAAGACTTTATTTAGAACTCATGAGGGCCACTATGAGTTTTTGGTCATGCCCTTTGGCTTGTGTAATGCTCCCTCCATTTTCCAAAGCCTCATGAATCATGTCTTTCATCCTTTTCTCTTTCAATTTGTCTTAGTTTTCTTTGATTATATTATCATCTATAGTAAAACTTGGACAACCCATATTGCTCATGTGGATCGAGTTCTGCATCTACTCTCTAAGCACCAACTCTTCCTCACACAATCTAAATGTTCTTTTGGGGCCTCAAAATTCGAGTACTTGGGTCATATTGTTGGCAAGGCAGGTGTCAGGATGGATCCTAAGAATATCAAAGCTATCCCAAGACTCTCAAAATGTTGCATGGTTTTCCGGGGTTAACAAGATATTATCACAAGTTTGTTAAGAATTATGGAAATATTGTGGTGCCTCTCACTGATCTCCTTAAAAAGAATTCTTTCACTTGGACTCCCGTAGTTGATCGGGCATTTCAAGCCTTGAAGGCGGCTATGTGCACCACCCCGGTCCTAACCCTTCCTGATTTCACAAATACCTTTGTCCTAGAATGTGATGCTTCTGGGAGAGGAATTGGAGCAGTCCTTATGCAATATAGTCGGCCTTTGGCCTTTACCAACAAACAACTATCAAAGAGACATTTGGTCCAATCAACCTATGAAAAGGAAATGTTGGCTATTCTACATGCAGTAGATATCTGGAGCCCTTATCTATTGGGGCAACACTTCCAAATTAAGACAGATCATCAAAGCCTCAAGTATTTTCTAGAGCAACGACCTTCCTCCCTGGAGCAAAAAAAATGGGTGACTAAGCTCTTTGGCTATGATTATGAGATCATTTACAAGAAAGGCAAAGAAAATGTGGTTGTTGACGCTCTTTCAAGAAAATATGAAGATGAAGGATCCCCTTTTTCCCTCTCCTTCATTGTACCATATTGGTTCCAATATGTTTGCCAGGAATGGCTACAAGATCCAAAAAAAATTCATCTGACCTAGCAATTGCAATCCAATTCTCCAGTTTTCCTCGGGTACTCTTGGTAGAATGATGAGCTTTGCTACAAAGGTCATTTGTATTTAAGCAAATAGTCACAACTTAAATCCATAGTGCTTTCTAAGATTCATGCTACACCCACATCTAGGCACTCATGGTTTACCAAAACCTATGACCAGATCAAACATTCTTTTTTTGGGGATGGTATGAAATAGGACGTTCACACTTTTGTGTCAGAATGTGATGTTTGTCAATGCAACAAGGGAAAAACAGTCAAAGCTCCTGGCACACTATAACCGCTTCCAATTCCACTCGCTATTTGGAGGTACATCTCTATGGATTTTATTATGGGATTACCTAAATTGGACAATAAGTCAGTCATCATGGTGTTCATTGATCATCTTTCCAGGTATGCTCATTTTTGTGCTCTTCAACACCCATTTACCCCCTTCACTATGGCTCAACTTTTCATGGATCATCTCTTCAATCTTCATAGCATGCCTCATTCCATTGTTTTTTATTAAGATCCCACTTTCACCAATAATTTTTGGCAAGAAATATTCAGGATACAGGGCACCCAATTGCATCTCAGCACAACCTATCATCCCCAGACTGATGGTCAAAGTGAAGTTGTCAACAAGTGTTTGGAGACATATTTGAGGTGTTTTGCATCTGAAAGGAAAAATCAGTGGGCTCAATGGTTACCACTAGCGGAATGGTGGTACAACACATCTTACCATACAGCTACATGCATGACTCCTTTTGAAGCAGTATATGGACAAAAGCCACCTTCAATTCTCTCATACATGCTAGGTGTCTCGAAGGTCCAGGCAATTGACCAAACACTTACAATTTGAGAGGCTATTCTCCATACCCTCAAAGATAATTTGGTCATGGCTCATAATCGCATGAAGTAACAAGCAAATCAAGGTCGCTCCGAACGTCAATTTATTGAAGGTGACTAGGTGTCAATTAAAAAATAGTTGAATTAAAAAATGTTAAATTAAAAAGATTTTAATATAGTTAAATTAAAAAATAAAATCTATAGAGTATGGAAGAACTATATTTTTGAAATTTTTAAATGTAAAACTATATTCAACATTTTCAATTTTTTTTAAGTATAATATAATTAAATTAAAAAATAAAATATTTTAAATGTTTTTTATTTTATGTAAAAAATTATAATCAATAACAATTTAATATTTTTAAAATTAAGTGTAAATTCAATTTATATATGTTTTCAAATTTTAAGAATTTAAATAATCAATAACAATTCAATATTTTTATAATGCAAGCCATTGATCTGTCATCACAACAAGTGGGAAGACGATATGCGAACTCTATGGGATAGTTGTGAAGTAGCAGTTCCGCAGTTTTTCTTTACAACAGACGAGGTTGTGCTCTATGCTAAATGCGATGAAAATGTATGGCTAACAAACCCATTGATTAGATTTTTTGTTAGGTTTTGTTTCAGGGTAGGGGTCTATGGTTTCTATTGTGAACATGATCTACTCAACAGCTCTACTAATATTGTACTAGGAGTTGATCCGGAGGCAGCAACACTTTAACTTCGTAAAACAATAGTGGCTCATAGAAAAACAAGAAAATGGATTTCAATTAAAAGTACATATGAAAAGCACCAGGCTGAGCCTGGCCATTTTTGAACCGCAAGTAGCCATGAAGGCAGAACACAAAATAGCTCTGTAATTTCACAAAAATGAAGGACCTTATGTAGGTCTTTTCACTATATCATTTAATGATCTCACTAGCTTTTAATCTGCACCTGAAAAATGTGTGCCAACAGCTCATAGCACACTTCTCGGATGCCACCATTGTTTATGTCGACATTTATTCCATCAAATACGCTCTCATAGCAAATAATTAAAATTTCCCCTTTTTTATGCTCCAATTAAAATTAAAAATTCTCCTTTTTTATGCTCCAAGTTTAGATATTACTCTTTCTGTTATTTTTTCCCAGTGGACAGGATTCAAACAGTCGCTAGCATCCTGCTATGGCCATGGGGGTTTTCCATACAATTATTATGATAAATTGTGGTATAAATCCTTATACAATTGAGAGTTGGCTTAGGCATAGATCGACAATAGCAGGGTAGGTACCTTGCACAAAATTGATGGAAGAAAATGTGGTAATGGGGACTTAGGGAAGGCTCTTGCAGGAATACACATTTATTTCTTTTAAAATAGCTTCGATGCCTTTTGAATTTTCATACAAGTCATCATGAAGTTTGGGAAATAACCATTTGAAAAAAACCTGCATGCTCAAAGAAATACATACGTTAATAACATGTGCATCTTAATAATGTGTATTCTTAATTTTTAACATTAAAAAATATTTTAATAATTTTAACATTTGTTTTTAGTGTTTTTTAGCTAGTTGAAAAGATCTTAAAGAGCTTTATAATGTTCATATTTATGATTTTTTTAAAGATGTTTTTTAAGAGATATTTTCTTATTTTCAAAAGAATAGAAAATTAATTTCTAGGTCATGATTGATATTTCAAACCACCACATAAGCCCTCTAAAGAGGAAATTTGGCATTTAATGGATTATATGAGTCTTGTTGGGAAGTTTTGAATAGGGGAGATTGGTCTCGGGGAATTAACCATTGTAAGGAGAGGAAACCAAAGAAATTAGGTTCTAAATGAAGCTTCTAGTGCTCATGGACCATGAAAAAGATTTCAAACCACCATATGGGTCCTCTAAAAGGGATATTTTGCCTTCAAGTGGAATATTGTTGATATTATATTAATTTCATGGACAATAGAGATGGCTCTTGAGGCCTAGAAAATGGGCGAAGGATGAAAATAAGGTCATTAGGCCCTAGATGAAGTTTCTAGAGACCAGGGGTCATGAATAAGTTCATAAACCACGAAACATGCTTTATATAAGATATCATTGTCCTTAGAGTGGATATGGGTACCATTGATCCAAGTGGACATCGGTGGCCACCCACCTCTTCCACTAACTCAACACAGTTCTCCATCTTGGCAGTTTTTTCATTTACAGTTTTTCAAGGCCTAAACTTTTGGGGTCGTTTTGAGACCTTAAATGATATATTTTTTTTTTTCATTTGGGAGCCTAGGGTGTCCATGGCCTACCAAACCTGCCATAAATTGTACTTCTTATTTGATCTTTCTAATGAGCTATTTTGTGTCAAAAACAAAGATTGTATGCACAAGTTGCACCCTGGAGAAGTTGACGTTTCCACTAGCCACCTCGAGGCCCACAATCCTTTTGGAACTTCGTTTCCTAGGGTTAGGGTTTTTCCCCTTACTGTTTAGTATGTTAAAAGGTCATTTCTAGGCTCTTGTAATGTCTTCTTGCAAATGAGCATAGCCCACACCTCTCTCTTTAGAGATAAGTTACTACATATTCTCATAGTTCTAATGAGTGGTGTTTTTACGCCATATATTCTCATAATTCAAATTTCTACTGATATTTGGAAAACATGATATGCTTCAGTATATATAATCATATTTGTTATTATGAAAAAACAATCATTGTTATTAAACAAATATGGCAAAGTTGTTAAAGGCAACTGCAATGGAAGCTTAAAAAGCATTATTTTTGTAATATAATAAGAATGCAAAATTTCAATCAAAAAGGTATTATCAAAATTTCAATCAAAAAGGTATTATTGGAATAAAAATTACCATATGTCTTTGCCAAGTTGCCACTACATGTTTTGATAGCAATTTGGGCCATTTGTAATTTACTCTACTTATGGTGAAGATATTAAGGGAATTAACAGGATATGTTTTGGTAGCAATTTGGAAATTAACTTTGTAATTTATTTTACTTTTACTAACAAAAGTTGAGTCATTTTCTTCACATCATAGACACGATCCTATAGAACTCAAACTAATATTTTTATAGAGTTAGTTGGCAGTTTAGTCAAAATTTATTAGATATTATAATCAGTACAATGCTTTACAGTATAATCTTTCATGAATGCTAAAACACCAGGTCAGGGATTTCGATTTTAAGGAAACCACTTGTGAGTGGATAGTTTTTCGTGAGTTGATCATAGCAATATTTTTAAATTTGAATTTAAAATTTCATTATAGTCAAAGTTCAATTTATTATCATAATTAAGTGTTTATAGTAACCAACTTCATGATATTCTTTCCTACCCACGTTCATAACTTTAGCTAACTAAACAACATTTCTATTATGTTGTTTTCAAAATACAATGTTTTTCAGCAGATCATAATCAAAAATCTCATTAATGGATTAAGATTCATATAATGGAAAAAAAAGTCAAATTTTGATTTATTATCATAATTAAGTAAATAATTTAAAATAGTAATCAACTTCATTCAAAACTTTAGCTAACTTAACTGTTTGGCTCTTCAAATTCATTTGCCGGAGAATCCACAGTTGGTGTCATTTTGTCATCGACGTTTCGAATCCGGATCGGGATTCATCATCCCGATCCGGATTCGAAATACAATTTGTTTGGCTCTTCTACTTTCAAAATACAATTTTTTTCAACCCATCATAAGTAAAAAATGTGAGAGTATCTTTATTCACTCTTATGGTCATGGAATGACACCAAATTGGTGTATGAGATCTCTTTGTTTGTGCTTGACTTGTGT
>SNQJ01S0302479.1:0-10285 GCA_010110895.2 Picea sitchensis | reverse complement strand
AAGAAGGGGGGTAAGCAATTAAATTGATTTATAAAAATCTTTTGGGATAAAACTTAAAAAGGGGAAATAATTGTTTTACTATATTATGCTAATTAAAAAAATTATTTATTAAAAAGAAAAAGGGAAAAAGGGTAAGTTTCTGCACATGCCTTTTTGAGTTTAATTAAAAAGGGGAAAGAGGGAAATCCAAAATAATTAGGAAACTAGGAAAAAGCGGGAACCATAAAAAGAAAGGGGAAGCACTAGGAAAAAATAGACAATCCAACTTAGTAAGGTATCTACCATTTAAGAACTTTCTAATTTAAACTCCACTAGTAAATTAATAAGGGGGAAAGTCATTAAAACTTGTAAGTGGATATGGGGACACCTAAGAGCGATTCTAGGAGTGCCTTTAGGTGAGTGAGGGAAATAGGGGTAATTAATTGATTAATGAAATTAATCTATGGAGGATTGAAGGGGATGGGTGACACATGTACGGGGAGGATTTTTATGAATTAATTTATTAAACATTAAATAAAATGGGATTTTGGGAAAGTAAGGGACTTTGAAAATCTATATAATGGAGGGAGGAAAATGATGAAGATATCTTCTATCAGCGTAACATTACGTTGCAGAAATCTATACTTGACTGACTTAGCTTGTGGGAGTTGGGATACCTAGCTCGCTGAGGAGTGGTAGCTCGGCCTTGCGAGGCGAGCTAGGAGCTAGCTGATTGTAACAGCCCCATTCCGGACCGGGCAGGCGCTACTTCGCAGAATAACAATCTCATACTTAATTCTATATATAAGACATGCATTTAAGAAAATGAAAACACATTTAAACTCAGAGTAACCATAAGAATTACTACTATTATAAATAATCAATGGCTTTAACATTACTTCGTATGCACAACAGAATACATGATAAATATAAATACACAGACATGCATAAACATAATTAAAACATCATCTGGTACTTATATTTGAAATGGTGGTAATTCCACCAACCAGGTGCAGGCCTTCCACGAACCTCCCAGCCTTAGACCACACTGCTCATTAAGCTCAAAAGTGGGTCACCCCCGAGTTGGGACTAAGCTCCACCCCCAAGGCAAGGAATCCTAGGCTAGGCTAAGGTTACACGGTAAACACATAGTCACTAGGAAGGAATTCTCTTCCAGGAACCACTCATACTCACTGCTCACAGACTCTCCTTCCCCACATGCTTGCTCCACCCCAGGAGTATACACCTTCTCTGTCACCTAGACAGTCCTTCGACTGCTAACCTCCCTTGCCTTGGGTTTCAGCAACAGACCGGACCAGAAGTCTTTGAGCTCTGTGGCAGCTACCGGGTTCCTTCCAGGAGTTCTCTCCTTCCTCTGCGCACTCTCTCACCTGGAGAGAGTCACTCACAGGACCAACAACCTGTTCTTCCAACTTCACCACCTCTCTCACCTAGAGAGAGTGTTGTACTAACTGGCCAACCAACCACATAGGATCAAACACTACACATCCACCACAATCAACGAGAATCAAGACATGAACACCCCAAGACAACTACAGACAGGTGCAACATCATAACCAGGCTTAGCAGGGACGAGACACTTCCGTTTTCTCAATCTGGCAACATGGGATAGACTCACACTCTGGATTCTCAGGGATGCGTGACGATTTGTCCACGCAGGAGTCGATTCAGACTCCATGGTTTAGAACAGAGAAGGGGTGTACCGACTTCCAGAACAAACACAGACTTTTTCTCGAAATCAACACAAGCTTCTGGTTCAGGGGATGTACGGTTCAGAAGATGCATGAGGTCTCTTGCCGAGGTCGAACTGGTTTACGCTCAGACGGTCGAGTAGAATGGAGGCGCCCCCCCACCATGGCTCATCTCAACCGTTTTATTTGCATGGGCTTGGGTTGACACTTGTCACCCGTGAAGCTGCATGCTTCCATCAGCGTGCGTTCCTTCCACCATTTGGAAGTCACATGTCATTCCAAAAGAACTTAGGATAAAAACATATTATTCAGATGTCTTTTTAGAATAATATTAAAATATTATTCCCAAGACTTAAGCCCTTAGGTTTAACCCCTAGGCTCCACACTTAGCCCCCTTTTCCCACCTTCTAGCCCCTAATCCCTTGCCCACTCTGTGGAAGCTTAGTCCCCCATCACTCATCCATTGTGTCGGCCTGCACGCGACGATGTTTATATTTTTATTAATGTTCTGCATAGATACATGTACAACATCAGGCTCTTTCCCTTCAACACTCAGGCTCTCCAGCCTAACAATCACATAAGCCCACAAGCTTATATAAACTTGGCTCACCAACCTATAAAACATTTTACAACTCATTTCATAAACAAGATTTACAACTGGGCTCAGCCTTGGGGACATTACACTGATTCTCTGGATAGTGTGTGTGGCCCCTTTGCGGCTCAGGTGGTTAAGGGGGAAGAAGAGTACCTCTAGCGTTGGCTGGGAGGTATCGGTGAAGTCTCATTGGTCAGCAAGCGAGAATTGCACGAAGCACGCGGGACATCAACTCGGAGCAGGCGATTGGGCAACGATACACTTTCTTTATTTTTGCATGGTAGATTGTTAGTATGATTTATGCTTTTAGATCTTCATGTTTAATTGGGTAAGGAAAATGACTGCCTTAGCATTCTAGTTGATGACTGAATTTTTCCCATAGCCTTTAGCTCAATGATTGATTGACTCCCATGGCCTTTGATTCCCGACATGTTTTGACCGCCCTATGGTATATTGATTTGTGATGATTGCGGTTGTTTTTTCCTTTCGTCCCTAGCTCATCAGTCCTCGCTTAAGCAGTTGGCCAGGAGCCTGATATATGGTCGTCGCTTCGGCGTTAATAGACCTATGGATCTCAACGCCCTGCTTTTCTGTGAGTGGATGATGAGCGAAGGATGTTCCTGTCAACCGTCTACCTCCGTTGTTTTTCCTTGGCTGATTGTTTGTCTTGCGCCTTCTAGCAAAAGTACCTCTTCATATGGATTTCTTTGCGTCCTTGTTGGTTTATCTTCGTGCCTTAAGGGATTAACCTTGGATTTTCTCTACGCTTGGGCTGATAAAACCTCTGCGGTCATTTCAATGACTTTTCCTTTGGATCCTTGCGTTTCTCTTACTGTTCTCTGCATTTTTATATTCTTGACTGCGTTTTATGTATTGATGAATAATTTAACTCCGCGTTTTTGCGCATTGATGAATAATTTAACCTCGCATTTTTATGCATGGATGGATAAATTTACTTTGCGTTTTATGCATTGATGAACAATTTAACTCTGCGTTATGGTGCATTGACTCTTGGATAATTTAGCTCTGATCTTGTAATTCTCTTGGATAATTTAGCTCTTGGATGACTCTTGGATAATTTAGCTCTGATCTTGGATAATTTAGCTCTGATGCAAGGATAATTTAGCTTTGATCTTGTAATTCTCTTGCCCAACAATTTTCCTTTTAAATGTTGACGACAGTGTATCTTCCATTCTAGTGCATTTTGCCCAATGATTTTTATTTTAAATGATGACGACAATGTGGTTTCCTTCTGGTGCATTTGGCACAACGATTTTCCATTAAAATGATGCCTGCGTTTACCTGTTATTGACCACGAAATGTCCATTAAAATGATGTCTGCGTTTTCATGTTATTGACCACGGAATTGCCATTAAAATGATGTCAGCGTTTTCCTGTTATTGACCACGAAATTTCCATTAAAATGATGTCTGCGTTTTCCTGTTATTGACCACGAAATTGCCATTAAAATGATGTCTGCGTTTTCCTGTTATTTACCACGAATTTGCCATGAAAATGATGACTGCATTTTCCTGTTATTTACCATGATTTTTCCATTAAAATGATGACTGTGTGTTCCTGTTAATTACCTCGAATTTTCCATCAACTGTTTACTGCGTTTGCGGTCGAATGGCCACGAGTTTGCCTTAAATGTTGCCTGCAATTTTTGCCAAAATAACTGCCATTTGTTACCTTAGCTGCATGGAAAAATTCTTGCTTTATGTGGTTGTGATTTCACCTTTCTGAAGATTGTGCTTCTGCCCTTGAAACTGTTGTCTGTTACCCTTGCGTGTTACCTTACCTGACATCATTTTTATTGGATTTATTAATTCTGGACAACGTCCCTCCTTTTCTAGGTTAGCAATGATAATCAATGTGGTAGGATTTAGTTAATATTAACATCAAGTGTGCATTGATTAGCCTGATATAACATTAATTTTAAAACAACAAGATAACATTAAATTCTGAATTGACGATTATGTTTATAACCACAAACCGCATTAACTTAGCTCGCTTAATTGGCATAGTCATTTCTCAGCAGTACTTTTTAATGTTAATAGATAAGCTGTCATTGGGTACGATTAGTATAGATAGACAACATGTGGTAATTTAATGAGTTAGTAAATGTTTCATTGTTGCATTCTGCCTTGATGTAGTTAATGTTGTTATTTAATGTCAATTGCTAGTTAGATTGAAATTTGGGATTAATTTAGATTTCCCGCTTAGACCTTAATTAATGATTAAATGAGATTGTGATAATGTTAGATTGATTGTAATAATGTCTAAATTGTAAATTTTAGACTTGCGAATCAGATTTGTTTAAGGATTAATGTAGAATTGAAATCTATTAACTAGTAGTAGTATTCGCTTGCTAAATTTTTGATTTGTGGTTAATGCTCATTGATATATAGTGGTTGTCTAAATTGGTAATTTAGGCACACTAAAATAGAACTGTATATCATGTTAATTTAGGTGGTAAATCACTGACTTCATGATTTAGACGGGTTAAAGTAGATTCGTATTTAACGCTAATTTAGTATTGACCAGTTCAGACCAGATGAATGGGTTGGGTTGTTGCGCGATCATGTAACAACTTGCATTTTCTTGTTGATGTCATCTTGTGTCTTGCCGACCCATTGCTTGGGGTGTGGGTGTAGTCTCCTTGTCCGTTTTTTCGTCCTAGTGCATCGGATTTATATAGAGTCCTCGGTCCAGATAGGATGTGTTGTGCCAAGTTCTGGATGCGTCTATCACCTAGGGACGCCATGATTCCTGATGAGGGGATCATGGAGCACCCTATTGGGTAGCGACGAATGAGAACTTGGTCGGGTTCGGTGCGTTCTGAGTGGGTTTTGTCGAGCGTTGTAAGATTCTTTTGGCCCCTAGGTAGAATGCCCTCATTACATTGGTTTGCGTGCCTTAAGGTCTAGTCTTGTTCGTCAAGGCCGTTGTGTCGAGAGGGGGATGTTGTCCCTTAGTTTGTAGGCGTGTCTAGTTTTCGCCGGGCAGGTAGTCATTCCACCTTGTTGTACTATGCATGTTTCGCCTAGTTTCCCTCACGCCAATGCGTGGTGTCATAGTAGCTTGTTGCCTAGACTGCGTGCTTGCGTTCGTCGTCAGTGGTGTGATTAAATTATTGTCGTCGTCGCCTTGTTGCCTAAATTTTTTTTTTTTTTTTGCACTTCTACTTCGCTTGTAGTCATAAGAAGAGGGGTCTTTACATTTGGTATCAGAGCAGGGTTCACCCTGTGACTTGGGATCACTACGAATTTCGTTGATATGATTTGATTATAATGTTGCTAATTAAGTTGAATTGTATTCGTGTAGGTAATCATGGTTAGAGGACGTTGCAGAGGCAGATGATGGGGTGCAAGGGGAGGAGGCACGATGCCTCCAGTAGCATCCACGCCTGAGGGGTCTAACCCCCAGGGAGACGAACAGGTTGTCAGGCAGGAGCAGATAACAGTGGGTGATGTGGTTGGAATGATGAGATATTTTCAGCGCATGTTTGAGGCACTGATTAGCCATTTGGACAGAGATGAGGCCAGAGTGCCAGCACCCCTTGAGGGTCCACCACATGCTCTGGTCGATACTGGTAGCATTCACCGTGAGCTCGAGAAGGTCAAATTTACCGAGTTCTTTGGTGCCCCGGACGACGCAGCCACCTAGGCATGGTTGGAGAATATGGCGATGTGCTTTGCACTTCACGACTATACATCCAACATGAAGGTCTGCATGACGATCTTTCAATTGAAGGGGAGCGCTCTTCTATAGTGGAAGACACTCCTACCACAACTGAACATGGCCGTCGAAGACGTGTCATGGGAACTATTCGAGGAACGATTCCAAGAGAGGTACCTATAAGAGGAATTCATTGAGAGTTACTTCAATGAGTTCAATGCCTTACAACAGGGCAACCTTACAGTGCCCAAGTACGAGGCCCATTTTATGGAGCTACTCCGGTATGCTCCATATCTTAACACTAAGAAACTTAAGGTCAACAAGTTCGTGTTCGGCCTTAATGGCAGAAAACGTGCAAAGGTTAGGATTCTGATGCCTCAAACCTTGCATGATGCCGTCTAGAAGACCCTCATATCAGAGGAGGAGCTTATCATTGGAGGTTAGAGTAGGACTCCAGTGAGATCAACATGGAAGGTGTCATCTGATGCGCAGCAACATCAGACACCATCCAGGGATATGCCAGGATATCGTGGTTTTTAGAGGGGATCCACTTTCACTACACCTTGGCGACCGACGCCTCAGCAGCGAACACCTTATTGGGGACCACAACATCAACAACAACGCTGACTGCAGTCGCAACAGTTTAGGTATGTTCAGCAGAACAGACCAGGATTCCAGGCCGGTGGGCCATCATCTTCTACTTCGGGTACCAGGAGTACTGGACCAAAGAAGGGGTGTTGGATGTGTGGGGAGCCACACTACCAACGCGACTACCCAATGGAGAGGACTAGAGCATCTGGATTAGTAGGACCCACTACCATGGGAGATTCAGGCAAGGCCCATCGGATCCATGCAGCGATGAATAACTACCAGGCAGAGCACCAGTCGATTGTGCTTGAGATGTAAGGTACCGTCGTTGACCAGACCCTTAGTATTTTGATAGATCCCGATGCTATCGAGAGTTTCATTTCTGGTACAGTGCTAAAAAGGATTAAGGTAAAGACAGTCAAACAGGACGAGTTTAGCTTCATAGAGATGGATTCTAGAGCCAAACATAAGGTTGGAGGAAAGGTTAAGGGCTGTATCCTTAACCTGGGAGAGTTTGTCACCAGGGCCAACCTGTACGTCACGATCTTAGGATCTTATGACATCATGATCGGTATGGATTGGTTGGAATCGCATGAGGAGATACTCAACTGGAAGATGAAACCGTTGAGCTTGGTCGATGATGAGGGGCAAAGACGCGTGATTGTAGGATGGAACCAGGGAGTTTCCCTGAGGTTCATCTCTTCCTTGCAGCTACAGAAGAGCATGCACAAAGGATGTAAACTTTATGCGATCCTTGCGTTAAACGAGAAGGGAGTAGCGAAAGGTCTATAACACCTTCCAGTGGTGAGAGAGTTTGCGGGCGTTTTCCCAGAGGAGTTACCTAGGATGCCGCCGGAGAAGGAATTGGAGTTTACCATAGACCTAAAACCGGGGATTGAACCAATAGTGAGAACGACTTATCATATGTCGACCCCAGATTTACAAGAGTTGAGAATGCAACTGAAATAATTGCTGGACCTGGGACTGATACACCCAAGTGTGTCATTGTGGGGTGTTCTTGTTATTTTCATATGAAAGAAGGATGGGTCATGGAGGCTCTACATTGACTACCATCAATTGAACAAGGAAATGATCAAGAATCAATATCCATTGCCGAGGATAGATGATCTATTTGATCAGATGAAGGGTGCGATGGTGTTCTCAAAGATCGATTTGCGATCAGGGTATCACCAATTATAGATCAAGGAGGAGAATGTCCCTAAGACTGCCTTTAAGATGAGGTTTGGACATTACGAGTTTATTGTTTTACCGTTTGGAATGACAAACGCCCCAGGGGTATTTATGAGTTTGATGAAAGGGGTGTTCCGCGAGTACTTGGACAAGTTTGTCCAAGTATTCATTGACGGTATTTTGATTTAGTCTCAAACAATGGAGGAGCATGATGAGCACTTGCGCTTGGTACTACAGTGTCTACAAGAGCACAAATTGTATGGGAAGTTGTCCAAATGCTCATTTTGTCAATCGAAGATTCACTACTTAGGGCATGTCATCTCCGGTGAAAGTATTTCCGTGGATCCAATGAAGGTCGAGGCTATTATGGAATGGCCTATGCCAATGAACATCCCGAAAGTACGTAGCTTCATGGGTCAAGCAGGATACTATCGACAATTCGTCAAGGGATTTTTGAAAAAAGAAAATCCGATCACGAAATTGTAGAAGAAGAACAAGAAGTTTGTTTGGACCGAGAAATGGGTGGTAGCATTTCGGAGGCTCAAGGAGCTGTTGATAACAACATCGATACTAAAGGTCCCTGACATGGACATGGACTTCTTGGTATGCACTGACGCATCCAAGGAAGGCTTAGGAGAAATCTTGATGCAAGACAATTGAGTGTTCACTTACATCTTGAGGAAACCTAGAAGGCATGAGGAGAACTACGCGGCGCATGATTTGGAGTTATTAGCCATTGTATATGCCTTGAAGGTTTGGAGATAGTACCTTGTTGGATGAAATTTTGAACTAAAGACAAACCACTGTGGACTACAACACATCTTTACGCAAAGCGACCTGAACACACGACAATGAGGTTGGTCGAAATTGCTTAGCGAGTACGACTTCGAGATTACTTGCATAAAAGGAATAGTGAACCGAGTGGCAGATGCATTGAGTCGGAGACCACACATATTTTTGGTGTTGCCTCTTCAGACGAATCTACGTGAAAATATTCTAACTTTACAACGTGACGATGACTGGTACAAAGAGGTTGAGGGTTTTATCGGACAAAACACAATGATGGTACTAAGATTTGAAGGATTTATGTTTGACGACGATGGATTATTGAGGTTTAAAAATCGGATTTACGTACCACCGAACAACGAGTTTAGGAGTTTGATCCTAAACGAGGCTCATAGAGCAGTGTACATGGCTCATCCAAAATTCATGAAGATGAGGGCAGACCTTAAACCCTTATTCTTCTGGAAGGGAATGAAGGAAGATATATTCAACTATGTGGCCAGATGTCAAGAATGTCAGCAGGTAAAGGCTGAACATAGACATCCAACAGGATTAATACAACCACACACTATTCCAAAATCAAAATGGGAGGTTATTTCGATGGATTTTATTATTGGATTGCCACGGACAACAAGGAGACATGACTCGATTTTCATAGTAGTAGACACTCTAACAAAGAGTGCTCACTTTATTCCTATGCGTACGATGTATCAGGCACCTGACATAGCTAGAGTTTCCATCAGTGAGATTGTGAGGTTGCATGGTGTGCCTAAGAGGATTATATCCGATCGAGGATCGATGTTTACTAGACGATTTTGGACGAGTTTCCAAGAGGCCTTGGGAACCCAACTTAACTTCAATACTGCGTATCACCCGGAGACTGATGGGTAGACAAGACGAATGAACCAGACCTTGGAGGACATGTTACACATGTACGTGATGGACCAACAAAAGCATTGGGAAGAATTATTGCCACTAGTGGAATTTGCTTATAACAACAGTTACCAAAGCACCATTAAGATGGCGCCTTTCGAGTTTCTTTACAGGGGACCGTGCCAGATGCCTTTGAGTTGGGATCGGCTTGAGGATAGGGTCCTGGTGGGACCATAAGTGATCCACGAAATGGAAGTGCAAATGAAAATAATAAGACAAAGGAATAAGGAAGCGCAAGATCGACAGAAGAGTTATGCCGATGTGCACCGTGTCAACCGTAGTTACGAGGTTGGCGATCGAGTTTTCTTACGGGTTAAATAACATACGAGTTTGATCAAGCTTGGAAAGGGAGCTAAACTCTCTCCTAGGTTCATGGGACATTTCGAGATCATGGAAAGAAAGGGGCTTGTGGCCTATCGACTAGCCTTGCTTGGTTCCTTGAGGCGTATGCATGATGTTTTTCACGTATCTGTTTTGAGACATTATATTAGTGATCCTGCACATGTTATTGACATGAGTTCCTTGCAGGTATCGGATGAGGGGGTGCTCACAGCTGAGATGATCCGCATCTTGGATCATCGCATTCAACAGCTATGACGTTGAACAATAGAGAAGGTCAAGGTCTAGTGGGACACCTATAGTCCACACTCGACGACCTTGGAGGACGCATATGATATGCGCCAACAATTTCCATTTTTGTTTGATAGATAGACTTATGATACTGTGATACACATTATTTCGGCACTTATACTGTGAAACTTCGGGACAAAGTTTAGACCAAGAGGGGGTGCATGTAACATCATGCTCTTGCACATTCCGAGCG
>SNQJ01S0302477.1:0-10285 GCA_010110895.2 Picea sitchensis | reverse complement strand
TGTGGTTATCAATTTACCCTTTGGATTATGCATTTAAAGTCCTACTCTGTACTTTACTAATATTTTTCTGTGATGGCCAAATGTAGGTATGCCCACTTCACGGTGCAGGGACCGACCTCCACTCATTATGACAAAGGTACTCGGGTTCCGAATTGTGGCTCTCGACTTGCTTCTTTATTCAAAGCATGGAAGTCATGATTTTATTTGTAGTTTTCTGTTGTTAAAAGTAACATTACTCATGATTTGATTTCCTGTGACGGATGTCTGAGGGTTAAACCCTGTTCATTTTTTCGTTGTTAAAGTTCCATTTAAGGATATATGTACAGTCAAGCATGATGTAGGGAAATGACTGATATTCTAATACTAGAATTGGCGAAAACAACTCTAAGTTTACTATTGGGGAACTCCTAAATATGTTAAACTTAGTATTGGAGGGATATATTTTTTCTATTTGGAGATAACTTATCCTCAACATTTTGTATATTACTTCTGTAATTTAATGTATTTGGGAATCTCTATATCACTTACAATAGCCATCATTTCTTGACTTTATTAATGTCTGTATGATTAGTCTCTTGTTAACACAATTTCTTATTTTGAATTTACCCTAAAGGGGATCGTTCCGAGGCGGGGTTTCCCATCTCCAAACCTCTGCGTTTTGTAGATTATTGTCTTTCGATAAATTGCATCTTCATAATAGATTGCATTTACTCTGTAATTTCCTAAAATAGCTTTATGTAGAATGCGAAGCAAATTTAAAGGATATCCTAAATCTTACAATTGTTTGTCTGAGGTATGGTAATGCTACGGCCATAAAATAAAAAAAAATATTTATTTCTCTCCACATGTCGCACAATATAATCAAATTGGGATACCCTAGTCTTCTATAGGCAATGGTACCCGCACACAGCATATATGAGATGCGTCATACGTTGATAATGTATCAGCGAAATCATTTGTTCGCTTTCCTATAGTATGATCCTAGCATGTAGATCCACTCATTCGGGAATAGCAGTTCATATAATTATATCGTTAAGTTTAGGGTAATCTTGATCCTCTGATTATGTTCATTCCCATATGCTTCATTATTCTGGTTCTATCTAGGTTTGACTATATATATGATTTTGTTTAGGAATTAAATTGCAGAATTAAAATATATGGTTGCAATAGATTTGTTCATTCATTGATACATATTTGATTCTACTTAAAGTTTTAATCTCAGGAAACATTCCCATAATTAAATCCTACAATATTTTTGTTGATTCTATGAGGATATCATATATTTTATATTTACGTACAGATTCTAAATCCATAGTAGAGGTTACTAGGGGATGATTCCAAAAATGATATGTAACCTATTCGATAGTAAAGTGGACTGTACTTTTCATGTAGTCGAACAACCTTTGTCTAGGTTATTGAATGCATACCAACTTTAAGGATTTCACTATATCAATAACCAATTCATCCCACAAAGGCGGAAATATGGAAATTTAGATATAGTAAATGACTTACAACAATTATACGATCATTAAAATAGATACTAGAAACTATTTCAGTTCAGATTTAACATGTACAGTACATCAGATATAAAATCACTTAGACAGATAAGGATTAGAATAGAAAATCTAAACTGAACTCGTGGGAATACAAAGGGAACAACCACATTCGTCCCAACCATAGAACCGAACAACCAAGATCACTTGCCCATTTCACCCCCTAGCCTGACCATGAGTCCATGAGAGCGAACTTGGAAATCACTCTTCAGCAATGTCCTTCAATTCAGTAGCTTCCCCTTACCTCATGCTCATTCAGTGTTCATAACAACAAGGAAAAAATCAATAGTCTCTTTCCCAGCATACTTGGCAGCGTCCTGCCTCCTCAAATATGCTCATTTATTAATTGCCTAGGTCTTTTTCCCTCCCTTGGGAATTTTCGCAGCTTTCTAAATCCCTGATTTGTAGGGGATACCAATGGCCAAATCACTGATTTACCACTTGTAAAAATCAGCCTAGGGGTAGTTCCAACATGTTCCCCAGTCAAGGAGTCATGGTCAGCTACTTTTAACATGGTTGTTCCATTTTTCCTCCTGTAATCAATATGAAATATTATGTTTTTATACAAGTGTCATTGTCAAATAGTTAGTTGGGTCAAATCACATCTCTACCCAAAAGTCATAATAATGTATTACAAATAACAAATTCGAAATTCGAAATTTCCATAAATGACAAAACATTTCCAAATTCGAATTTACTAAAATCGGAATAAATTTCCAGCAATTTAAATTTTCAAAATTAATTTATTTTGGGGGATGTCACATCCTTTTCCCCTTCAATAAAACACTGTCCTCAGTGTTCGTTCCTTTCTTGGAATAAGTTTGTATGATATTTATGCAAATATCCCTCCAATTCCCAAGTGGCCTCCTCAGGACTAAAGTGCTTCCATTGCACCTTTACCTGAGCGACGACTTTGGTCCAAAGTGCTATTTCTCTCCAGTACAGAATGCATAGGGGTTCCGCCTGGAACTCGCCTTCAGGTTCCACCTGTACCAAGTTCCAATCAATCATATGAGTAGGGTCGTGAATATACTTTTTCAACAAATAAACATGAAATACATTATGAATTATTAGATTGGCTGGAAGTGCAAGTAGATATGCTACGGGTCCTATTCGATCTAGTATCTCGAAGGGCCCACAAAACATGGGTGCCAGCTTGGCACAATTTCCTAACTTCAATGAGATTTTTTGGGCTTTGACCTTCAAGTACACATGGTCTCCTGCTTGAAATTCTAAGTGTCTTCTTTTCTGATCTGCATAGCTCTTCTACCTGTCCTGTGCTTCCTTCAAGTTCCGTTGTACCTTTCTTACCATGTTCTCCATTTCTTGGAGCATTTCTAGTCCAACCATGAGTCTGTCAGTTGGGTTATCCCAACTAATTGGAGTGATACACTTTATGTCAAACAATACTTCGAAAGGGCTCATCTTTGTTAAAGTTTTGTACCCATTGTTGTATGCAAATTATACCAAGTGTATATAGTCCTCCCACTTGTTCAGTTTTGTTCTTACGTACATGCGGAGCATATCCTCTATGATTTTATTTGTCCTTTCGGTTTGCCCATCAGTTTGCGGATGATAACTCGTACTAAAATTCAAATTGGTATTTAGCCCTGCAAACAACTCCTTCCAAAAGGCGGATGTGAATTTTATGTCTCTATCTAAAATCACCATTTTAGGAATTCCATGCAGTCTAAAAATTTATTTCATGAATATTTTAGTAATGTTTATAGCTTTAAAAGTAGACTTTATAGGAATAAAGTGTGCAGACTTATTGAGTTTATCAATTACAATCATGATAGAATCATTATGTTTCTGAGTTTTAGGCAAACATGTTATAAAGTCTAGTGATATGGTATCCCATTTCCATTCTGGTACTGGTAATGGTTGTAATAGGCTGGCTGGATGGCAATGTTCAGCCTTAAACTGCTGACAATCTTGGCACCTAGCCAAGTATTATGCTATTTCACCCTTCATATTAGGCCAATAAAATAGTTTCCTAAGTGTTGTTATCATTTTCTGGTAACCTGGGTGGCTAGAATACGGTTTCTTATGCACTTTGTCCAAGACTGTTAATTTTAACTCTGTTGAATCTAGTATGTAAAGTCTGTTTTTAAATCGTAGCATTCCCTTCTTGTCAATACTTAGATCTGGTTTATCTGAGTTTGTGGTACTATTCGGTAATTCTACCATTATCTTAGTGTAGTTTTCATTGTTAATACCTGTCATCCTTATTCT
The DNA here is from genome assembly GCA_010110895.2 of Picea sitchensis. NCBI lineage: Eukaryota > Viridiplantae > Streptophyta > Pinopsida > Pinales > Pinaceae > Picea > Picea sitchensis. Next base: position 6,497 of record SNQJ01S0302477.1, on the reverse strand, counting down.
TTGTTCCAGATCACTTTTTACCCTACTGATATTTATCTCAAATAACCCATGGACCCTTCTGCTTAAAGTGTCTGATACTTTATTTTCCTTCCCCTTGATATGTTTGACCTCGAAGTCGAATTTTCTCAAGAAGGCTAACCACCTTGCTTGTCTTGCATTGAGATCTAGTTGGTTAAACATATATTTCACCCCACTATTATCCGTTAATAATAGGAATTTTCTTCCCATTATGTAGTGTCACCACATTTTTAAGGTGTGTATTACCGCTGCCAATTCTAAGTCATGAGTGACATAATTTCGCTTGTGTTCTTTTAATTTCTGGGACTCATAACAAATAACCTGTCCTTCCTGAGTTAGGACACCACCTAGTCCTTCTATACTTGCATCAACACATATGGTAAAGTCTTTATCTAGGTCTTCTACTTTCAATATGGGTGCAGTTGTCAATAATTCCTTTAGTCTGTTGAAACTGCCTTAACACTTCTCTGACCAGTTAAACCTGGTTCCTTTATTTTGTAATGACGTGATAGGGTAGGCTATATTGTAAAATCCTTCTATGAACCTGTGGTAATAGCCGGTGATTCCCATGAACGACCATATATCCACTACATCTTTAGGTACCGTCCATTCCATAATGTCTTTTCTCTTTTCCGGGTCTACAACAATGCCCTCTGCTGAAATTACATGTCCTAGATATTGTATCTCTTCTTTATAAAAGTCACACTTGTCAAATTTGACGTACAGTTTGTGCTTCCTCAACGTTTGCAAAACTATTATTAAGCGTTCCTCATGTTCCTCCTCCATTTTTTAATAGACCAAGATATCGTCGATAAATACTACCACGAACTTGTCCAAGTACTGACTAAAAATACTGTTCATTAGGCACATAAACATGGATAGTGTGTTAGTGAGTCTGAAAGGTACGACTACGAACTTGTAGTGTCCATTTCTTGTCCGAAAATCTATTTTGTTTATGTCCTCGTCTTTTATCCAAACTTGATGATAACTGGACTGTAAATCCAATTTTGAAAAGATCTTGGCCCCTCCTACTTGATCAAACAGATCATTTATCCTTGGTAAGGGGTATTTATTCTTAATATTCATTTTATTTAGTTGTCTATAATCGATACATAGTCTTAGAGTACCATCTTTCGTTTTCACAAAGAGGACCAGTGCCCCGCAAGGTGAGACACTCGGTTTGATATTCTCTTTGTCCAACAATTCCTGTAATTGTATTTTTAATTCTGTCAGTTCTGGTAGACTCATTTGGTATGGCGCTTTTGAGATAGGGGTTGAACTGGGTAGTAGGTCTATGGAGAAGTCTATTTCCATTATAGGGGGTAATTCTGGTATTTCATCCACAAACATGTCTCTGAAATCACGTAGGATAGCAAAGTCTTCCAACATTGGCTTATCTTCTTTTTCTGCTAGATTCATCACTTGGATGGCATAAACTTGACATCCCTTTCTCATACATTTCTTTAGTTGGATCGCTGAAATTTGTCTGACTGATACTGGTTTTGGTATACCTTGGGTTGTCCTAATAGTGCGAGAATCATCTTTATAGCTAAGTATCTTTGTATAACAATATAATATTTCTTTGTGTCATTCCAACCAATCCATCCCAATAATAATGTCATAATATCTTAGTGGTAGGATGTTCAGATTGGTCCTTATAGTTTGACCATCAAAGCTGAACTTGAAATCCGAAATAAAGTCAATTACATTCTTTTTTGTACCTATCGCTAGTTGCACAATCCATGATTTTGCATGCTTCCGTCTCTTAAGTTTATTTGACTCTACTACAATCAGAGTAATATAACTTAATGTTGCTCTGAGGTCAATTAAAACAGAAATTTGAGTGTCATGGATTTTACTTTCGATTTCTACCATCGAGGACTGGTGGTCAGCTAGTCGGCCATCAATGGTTGCATTTATCCGATGTAGGCTCCTGCCCATGTCTCCCATTGTCGAGGCTTCTTGCAGATTATGAACAACAATTCTGTTTGCTGAAACCAAATGTGGACAATTCCTCCTTAGATGAGGCTCTCCACATTCCAAACACTTTAGTGGCTCACGGGAGTTGTCCCCAAACTTCTTCATTCCTTGATTTACCGGTTTACCACTGCTCAGCGTATTCAGGTGATTGAAGTGAGAATCTTTTCTCGGGAAAATTTTTACTATATTTCGATAAGGAGTTGGCTGGTATCCCTTCTTTTGCAGGTTCATTCGATATTGCTTCTTATCCTTTGAGGCTTTTGGAAACTTCACCCATTTCTTATACTGATCATAGCACATTTGTGCTTTCCTAAATACTTCAGTCAAGGATTTTGGGTTGTCTAACTTGATATTGTTCTTGTAGGACTATTGTAAGCAGCTTAAGAATCGCTGGATTTTTACCTTATCCTCTCGGATGTATGGTACAAACCTTAACAGTTCCAAAAATTTATTTATAAGGTCCTCCATCGTCATCTGTCCGAGTCGTAACTCATAGAATTCCTTCGTCTTCCTTTCATAATAATTTTCAGAAAGGTATTATTTCTTGAACTACTTCTTAAAGTCAAACCATTCCAGCTATTTCTCCTTTAGGCCCTTGGCCAATTTCAGATCTTGCCACCAAATACTAGCCTTCCCTTTCATATTGTAGATGGTCATTCTGACCTTCATGTTGTTGGAATAGTTGTAGATTTGGAAGTACTTTTTGATTTCCAACAACCATGCCTTTGCTTCTTCTCCTGTCTTAGATTCTCCATCAAAGATAATAGGTTTAATCTTTTTAAATTCTCCTTCAAGGTGGTCTACTTGCTTTCTTTTTCTATCTGTTTTAGTTCCATCTTCAGCTGGAGGTGTTCCTTCAGATGAACTGTCTCCTTTTTCTATTTCTGGCTCTGAGCTCTTGGAGGCTATCTTGTTGACTTCTTCGTCGTTATTATCAATATTTCATTGTCGGCTTTAAAGATCTGTAGTTCAACAATCAGATTCCTCATTGTTTCCAACACTTCTGTGGGTGAGCTTCCGTCATTGTTCTACCTTGTATCTCCATGAGGTCTTTGTTGTGGATTTTCTTCCATCCTGTTTTCTGCATTGTCCTAAGTTGCCATACTTAATCACCAAAACAGAAAAAGATTTATGTTTGTAACCAAAAGATTTATTAGTTTTTGTATAAAACAAAATATATACTAAGCACTACAGTGGTCCTGTTCAGGCCCAATGTTGTAACTTTTTCTTTGATACCATATGTAATGAACCTCAAATTTATCATAAAAATAAATAAATCTTTTGGTACATTATTTACCAGTTATCTTCATTTAACTTACATTTTCTTTTTGCTTTGAATAACCTTATGCCATACTAAATTAACACTTAAGAGAGATTTCCAATGAATACAAGTATTTTTCCAACTCATATGTTACTATATAGATATTAATACAATACATGCATCCACCTATACACTAGGATTCAAATTTCCAGTTCCCTTGTTTAAGAGAATCGGGCTATTTGGATTTTGCGCATAAGACTATATCCCTGAGAGTTAATGCTTGTACTCTTACCTAGCTGTGTCAACATCAGAATTCAAATCCTGAATGTAGTACGTATCAGGAATAGGTTTAAGGATATTAATGATTATTTATAAGTGGTTTCAATGTGTTTTTCTTTGATGGCTTCATTTTAGTTATGATACAATACGTCTCCACCATAATGAGTTGAACCCCAACCAATTATGCACCATTCACTGCATAACTAAACTAACTAAACCTCCTCTTCCTATTGGGGTAACATAAAGATAAATTAAAAGACAATAGTTTAGCGACAGATTAGTTTCACTGGACAGTCATGGATTTACTCTTATTAACTTCACATCTTCATCATTAAGGGAGGTGGATGTACCTGTCAGGAGGAGTTAAGGCTCTATCCTAAAATTAATTATGGTCCTCTTAAACATCAATCCTGATGACTCTCCCACCTATTCTTCCCAATCCTGGTGCTCCAACTTTTCCCTAGCGTATGTATTGTACCTTTTGTGTTGTAAAGAGTGGTACTCGTCCCTCTTAGGTTTTTGGCGATCTCTCTTCTTCCCTTGTGACTCCGAAGGAGAGGGTTCGGTACAATGATTTCCTCCACAGGGAAAAGATATTGACTCTGTGGGAAAACTTTGGTGAAGTCGACGACAATATCCGACTACCTGGTAAGTTTTCTAAGGGAACCATCGTATCTCAAGTTCGAAAACAGAGTTCACTGTTTGGTGCATACAAAGAAAACCTTTACTTCTTATAACCCTTACTGTGAATTTAAAAGCCCCCTTTAGTTTCGACAGTTATGTTCGGATTCTACGCATTTCTCCTTTTTATTCTTGTATCGACTGTAGAAGAGGTTTCCCGTTGTATCCGAGAGTCACTACTTTTTACCTCTGTGAACCTAAATTCATACCTCGTGTCCACTGTTTGTGTCCCATGGGATTATTTCTCGTTCATTCCTTTTTGTTTACCCTGTGACTAGTAACTGTATTTCGAAGTAACTCAGAGTAGTTTAGAAGAGTTTATTCTTACGTCGCGTAAAGGCTCCAGGTAAAAAAGTAGGGTCAAGTCGGATTCTTAACGTCTTTGTTTCTCCTCTGTGACTCATGCATATAATTTGTAGTAAGGTGGTGGTCTACCGGGAGTTTATCTCTTACCAATTTAGGGTACCTTTAACGAGAACCTCTATTGAATTTGTGTGTGATGTTGTTCCTTATGTTCTTCATTTTCTGTTCGTAAAGGGTTTTTAATAAGATATTTTACTCTTGAATTCGCAATGCTATTTTATTTTTTCAAAGTAATTGTTAAATTCTGTATAAATGGGATTCTCTATATTAATGATGGGACTCTGCCTGTTGCGAGGGTACCCACCAGAAGTTCCAGGGACCATCCTCCCCTCGACCAGGGTCTATTACAAGATAAGGGCATGACAACTGGAGGGCGCGGTGTTTCGGATCCTAAGTTAAGTATTCCTGCATAGCTATGGTTATCAATTTACCCTTTCGATTCTGCATTTAAAGTCCTACCCTATACTTTACTGATGATTTTCAGTGATGGCCAAATGCAGGTATGCCCACTTCATGGCATAGGGACCGACCTCTACTCATTATGACAAAGGTACTCGGGTTTCGAATTATGGCTCTCAACTTCCTTCTTAATTCAAAGCATGGAGGTCATGATTCTGTTCATAGCTTTTTGTTGTTAAAAGTAACATTACTCATGCTCTGATTTCCTATGTTGGATGTCTGAGGGTTAAACCCCATTCGTTTTTTCTTTGTTAAAGTTCCATTTAAGGAGATATGTATAGTCAAGCATGATGTAGGGAAATGATTGATATTCTAATACTAGAATTGGCGAAAACAGCTCTAAGTTTACTATTGGGAAACTCCTAAATATGTTAAGCTTAGTATTGGAGGGATATATTTTTTCTATTTGGAGATAACTTATCCTTGGCGTTCTGTATATTACTTCTGTAATTTAATGTATTCAAGAATCTCTATATCAGTTACAATAACCATAATTTCTTGATTTTATTAATGTCTGTATGATTGGTCTCTTGTTAACGCAATTTCTTATTTTGAATTTACCCCAAAGGGGATCGTTCCGAGGCGGGGTTTCGCATCTCCAAACCTCTACGTTTTGTAGATTCTTGTCTTTCAATCAATTGCATATTTATAATAGATTGCATTTACTATGTAATTTCCTAAAATAGCTTTATGTAGAATGGGAAGCAAATTTAAAGGATATCCTAAATCTTACTATTGTTTGTCCGAGGAATGGTAATGCTACGGCCATAAAATAAAAAAAAATCTTTGGTTCTCTCTGCATGTTGCACGATATAATCGAATTGGGATACCCTACTCTTGTATAGGCAATGTTATCTGCACACAACATATATGAGATGTGTCATACGTTGATAATGTATCAGCGAAATCATTTGTTCGCTTTCCTATAGTATGATCCTAGCATGTATATCCGCTCATTCGGGAATAGAAGTTCATACAATTATATCATTAAGTTTAGGGTAATATTGATCCGTTGATTATGTTCATTCCCACATACTTCATTATTCTGGTTCTATCCAGGTTCAACTATATATATGATTTTGTTTAGGAATTAAATTGAAGAATCAAAATATATGCTTACAATAGATTTGTTCATTCATTGATACATATTCGATTATACCTAAAGTTTTAATCTCAGGAAACATTCCCATAATTAAATCCTACAATCTGTTTGCGGATTTTATGAGGATATCATATATTTTATACTTACGTACAGATTCTAAATCCATAGTAGATGATTCCAGAAATGATATGCAACCTATTCGATAGTAAAGTGGACTGTACTTTTCATGTAGTCAAACAACCTTTGTCTAGGTTATTGAATGCATACTAACTTTAAGGATTTCACTATATCAATAACCAATTCATCCCACAGAGGCAAAAATATTGAAATTTAGATACAGTAAATGACTTACAA
>SNQJ01S0302474.1:0-10285 GCA_010110895.2 Picea sitchensis | reverse complement strand
TGCATACGCAGCGAAATCTACAGATACATTCCACTGGAAGCCACACCAGCACTTTGTGTTTCAAATCGTCAGGCAAGGCAGGGAATTCATCATGCTCGCCCATTATAACTATCATTAACTCAACGGCGCAAAGTTGAAGCTGAGTGGATTGTAGGTACTTTTGCCACCAAATTATATAGGCGTAGATATTCTTATTTTTAATAAAAATGAAAATAAAAATGAGCAGAACAAAACAAAACAGAGAAGATTTGGGTGAGCAGAACAAAACAAAACAGAGAAGATTTGAGAGATTCTAGTAACATGTGTTTTTGAATTTACCGATATGATATACATATATTTCTGTAGACTTTTTCAGTCAAACCTACTTTACCAGTCAAATCATTGAGATCTTATACACCAATTTGGTGTATTATTGTTATTATTATTTAATAATTCAAATTCAACAATTTACATTCCAGTAACAATAATATTAATATTATTGTTATGTTCTATTAATATTATGTATTTAATATAATTATTGCTGTTCTAATGTAAGTAGTTGAATTCGAAGTAGTATAATTGTTCTAAGTTTATATCAGGTGATATTTTCTCTTTAATTTTCATTGAAATTAGGTGAGAAATTGTTAGATATGTATATTTGAGTGGTTAAATCTGTATAATGTTAGTGTCATATTGGTTTTTCAGTTGTGCAATTTAAACAACATAAAATTGTGATTTCTTGAAGATTTATGTCATCCTATTCATGCAAGAGCAAAAATATAGAACAATTAGACAATACACTACTTGGTTTTAAAATCAATAATTTATATTTTAGTAACAATAATTTTAAAGTCACTAAGTGGAATGCTAGCTCACCTTATTTTGAATGTATTGGCCTATAGTTAGATTGGTGGTCTTTTTGGCCCATTGGTGTCCTTGGTAATTTAGTGTTTGTCTTTTTAGCTTCAGAGATGATCATTGCTAGTTTAGTTTTAATTGGAATCAAGTTTCTCACCATGGCTTTGGTGATCATCATGGAGTCTTCCAAAATCATCAACGATCTAATCCTTAGTTCCTTCGCTAGTTGGATGCCTCAAAAGAGCATAGGATTCCACTAGATTATTAGAGGATGTGTTGAGACCCGATGTATATATTATTGTTCCTTCAAGCTAATAAAGGACCCCTCCACTCCTCCCACTCCTAGATTCCTTCTTGAAGCTCCATTAAAGAACAAAGAAAATGAGTTTTGTTTACCTCTCTAGCTCTAGAAGTCTTGAGCTTCCATACAAATTTGCCATTGCGGATTTCAGGGAGTTAAATGGTTGATCTAAATTTCAAATTGCTCGTGTAACACATCCGACCCCTGAGTGTCTTTCCTAGTGATGGGGCCTCAAAAATTCGTTCTCCTTAAGTGATCAAATCCTTCATTCGGGGTCTCTACCACACTCTACTCGTCTAGAGTTTTCCAACCACGGTCTCCATGCTCAAAACCGAGCCCAGAACCGACGGATATCTCTCCGAATTCCATTCGGACGTTCATTGGTTGAGGGCCACGTGGCGCCCACGTGGATCCACCTCACACGTACTATATCCAAGTTCCTTCCTCTACGGTGGAAGACCATCCACCGTTCGATCTCATGACTGGACTTACTCTCTTTCTTCCATATCGGTTGTGGGGGAATTTGACGTTCGATGCTTCAACACTTCACGCCTCATTACTATCTACGCACAAGATCGCCCGGAGTTCCGAACCTCTGAAGTCCCGTAATCTCACCACATGGCTTCAACCTTTGGGCCGTTCGATCTCTCTTCCATACTACATACCAGATCCTCCGGAGTCCCGAAGTCCCAGACTCCCGGTCACTTCATCAACCATGTTGGCTAGGCGAACACGTATCCAGAACTGACACGTAGGAGGGGTCAGGGTGACACGTGTTACATTCCAAGGGACCTATAGGGTATGTGATACACACAAATCCAGGTGACACGTGGCACGTCAAGCTGGGGTCCACGTCACTCTGGGTGACGTCAACGCACCACATCACCCCGGACTGACAGGATTCTAACATTTCTCGGGTCACTCCAGGGATTCGACGTTCGGGAGTGTTGCGATGCAAACTCCTCTTCTCTCCCGAAGTGACCAATCTCCGAACCAAAGGGGATAATGCCATGCGTTCCCAGTGTATCGACGGTTGGGAAAGAACCTGAAGGGTCCCTTGATCTACGATTCTGGGTTCTTCGCGACTCTGACCTTCGGGGTTTTGGATCTTGGTCTTGCTGGCCAGGCGGGTTTACCTAACCACCCGGGGAACTGCCTAACATCGGTCAACCTTATGGAAAACTGAGTCTCCCGGTTACCTTCGGCTAGTATAAGGCTGGAGGGGTCGGTGATAATCCGAAGTCCCGAACTTCTGGAGCTCCGAAGACAAGAGGACATAGCTTCTTGAAGCTTAGCCTAAGGTTCCTGGGTATTGGTCGTATGGGTCCTCTCGAACGGATCTCGTCTACTCGTCTTCTAAACGAAGAGACCTCCCCTATCAAGGCTTGAACTTCACTATCCTTCCTGAGCTTTATCATGAAAAGGTTAAGGACTTGGGCCTGGAGTCCCAGCCACACAACAAGGAAATCTGAGAGAGTTATCCTCTTCAGACAGACAAGTTCAAATTGACACAATATCTCTATCTCAGTCATCTTACAAGCTTACGTCCTCAGAAGCCTCAGGAGCTAAGCTTGGACATACAGACTATCAGTCAGAGGTGTAAGTTCACAAAGAGATGAAGACATATACATATCATAACCATTCCACACAAAAACCATTTATAAATACACACATATATAAATCCATGCATTCCTCCATTATTTCAGTTCAATACATAAAACAAGAAAATACTTATCAGAACTAGACAACATGAAGTGACTATTGAAAGAGATGCACGTTTCCACCCAATCATAGGCTCAGTCACTCCCAATGGATTTACCACTAGCCACCCTCGAGCTAGACCATGATGCTTTGCGATAAAATCCTTCCTTCCGTCTCAACGATAGTAGGGACGGAGGTTACTCTCATCCTCCCGCAGGATCTTGGCAACGGTTTACACAATACCAAGCAAGGAGGACCAACCTCGTTTATCAGCTTGTATCATAACCTGCTAGCCATTTCCCTGCGACCAGATCATGTTCATCCCTTAGTTCTTCCTTGAACCCGAGAGCTTAGCCTCTTGTCTATGCACTCTTCGCAGGTCTTCCTCTACCCACCACACCTTCCTTTCTTTCCTTTCTCAGCAAGGTTGCATGTGGCTTGAATTCCCATCCAGTCGTCAAGTCTGAAAGCCTTACAGATGGGTGTTCTTCCCCATTCCCCCATTAACTCTCGAGGAGGTCTTCCCACCTACCAACTTGATTGTAATTCAATTACGGGTCAGAGGGATGCTCTGGTCCTGAGCAATTAATATCCAGTAAGGTACTGGTTTGGTAGAGGTTAACGCAACCATTCCTGGTTCCCTTCACCATCTCTTTCATAGCATTTGCAGTCTCTCTTAGTACACCCCCCTTTCAGAAGTCATGCAACACTTATCCATTTTCTAGTAAGTATCAAAATTTACATTCATTGACCTTTTATACAAAGATCCATCAAATCAAACATTCACACATATTGAGTTTTCCATAGTCTCTCGACCAATATGGTTATATCTACAAACTGGGGGAACAGGGTGTTACAACTTGTACCATGCCTCCTCATCCTTGTCCAAAATTGCATGTCAGATGAAGGTTTGACTCTAATGTTGTCGTGTTTTGCAAGGATCCCTTTTTCTTTGGCTTCCACAACATTTGGATTCACCATATTTTGATTAAAAACCATCCTATTTCTAGCTAGCTAGATCTTCCAACATAGATATTTTGGCAGGGCATTCCACAACCTTTTGAAGATGGGCTTATTTTTTAAAGAGCCTTTGTAAGAAGTGCTCCAGGCTGGAAACATGACCCTCCAAAAGAGTGACCATCTCACTTGGATATGTGTGTTTAATGCTATAGTTTGAAACCACCTCATCATTGTGGGACTATGGAATGTGCAAAAAGTGATTTGGGAGTACCGGTTGGAGAAATTTCTATATTCGGAACATTAGTTCAGTGGGAGTTAACTGACTAGTTCTATTTTAGATCATCACTATTATGATATTATGCATACATGCATTCTTATATTATGGAATGTTATGTCCTATATATGAGTGTATTCCACTCATTCATTGTATCATATTGATCATCATCTATGTATCAATCATCAACTCATTGGAGTAGTGTGAATATATTTTCTCATTCTTCCATAAAAAAAAATTAAGTAAAAAAGGGGGCAGATCTTGTTATATTATATTATGAACAAAAATAAACAATTGTCCTTAGGCTGCCCACTGTTCTGCCATATTAGCAAAAATCAGAACAATTAGCAGCCTTGGATAACCATGTCCAAAATAGACAAACCGCCATCTGCCCTGCCTAGAGGAAACCAGGACAGGTGGTGACCTATAGTCTGAGCATTGTGCATGAAAACTGAAACTGAAAATAAATTAACTAGTACGACATTAAAACTGACGAAACTCCTAACCATAGCTTGAACATCTAACCAAAACCAGAAGGCCAACCTAGCTAAGCAATTACCCGTTGAGGTCCTCATTGTTGGGGTCTTCATTGTGCCGTCCATTCCGAGATGGCAAGGCAAAGAGTCTCGCATAGGCCAGACACCTTTGCTTTGTTGGCGCATTGGAGAAAGCCTCGTAGAGCATGTCTATGCGTTGGCTCACGAGTGTGCCATGGTAGACCTGGTCTACCATCTGGTGTCTCAAGTCGAACACCAAGTCTAGCTGTTTCAGGTGGAAGAGGGGCAGAGGCACACGCCACTGATCCGGTGTCATCGTGATAGGAGGTGGCACAATGATCTCACTACCCTCCTTCGACATGCCACCCCCCACTGCCTTGCTTGTTGATGTCCACGTTCCTTTCTGTGCTTCACCCTGGTGGTCCGCTTCCGCACTCCGTTCCTCTGCTCCCATCCCTATGCTCTTGGGGTCGACTTCTTGCTCTGAGACTTTGAAAGGATCGTGACCCGCCAATATTGCGTCATCCTGAGCGGCCATTTGGAGGCATTCCTCTAGGAGCTCCTCCTCTACGTAGCAAATATGGAATTCCTCCATTCATGACTCCATGGTTCTAGTACTGTGGTGAGCCATTGTAATTGCACGTGTTTCTTCTCCAGGGAGGCTGGTTGGAGGCTACCAATTCTCTGGCACCGTGAAGAGCATAGACTCCGAGGAGAGTTGAATGGGCTCCTCCGGGATGACCTCCTCCACAAACGTTGTTGGAGGTGACCAGGCCATCCTTTCACCAACATCCCTACAAGCCATATGAGTGCGGGCACTTGAGAGCGCCCTCTCAAGCCTCTGCAACCTTTTTTGTCTTGTAGCCAGGCTGTACTAGGTGGGGCCGCGACGTGGCTTTCCGCACTCCCAGGGAATCGAGAGGATGATGCTAATGGCTAAGATGCAGGAGGTGTAGAAACCACTGCTCCCAAGCTCAATATTGCAAGCCTGGTGCGTACCAAAATCAAAGTGAGGAAAACTGATGCAGAGATGGATGATAATCGAGAGGTGTGACGGGATGGCTGCCATTATCGCCTCCCTAGCATTGAATTTCTTGGCCGCCCGGTTGTTCGCGCGAGGAAGAAGTCCCATGGCTCCTGACTTGCAGTTATGGCTGGCTCCCATTCTTAATGACGAGGGGATGGGAGCCGACCATCCTTATTTACGGCCTGGCCAGGCCTGGTGTGACAAGGCACTTGAGTGCGGCGTGTCACCCCATCCGGGGCTCATTCTTCCATATTGAATCTCTCTTCCTTTCTTGATAAGCTTTGTTTATACTTTATTTAGCTAGATCTCCTGTGCAGGTTTCGATGAAACATTGACATGGTATCAGAGCTACATTGCTTGGAGCAAGCCATACAAGCTAAAGAATAAGGAAAAACAGAGTTTCGACGAGAAAAAATGCATGGTCATACCTTTCGGCAGTGATTTCTCCCAAAATATTAACTTTTTGAGGAAACAGATTGCACGAGAAGTAAATCGACTCATTATGCAAGTGGGCTTTCAACCATTTGGCGAGATTCCTCACCATTTGCTCAGAAAGTAAGCTCGAAGATCACCTCCTCAAACTGATACAAATTTGTGGTTGTACCTTTTTGTAGTGATTTCTCCTAAAATATTTTTTTTTTTAAGAAACGACTTAAGTGAAAAGTAAATCGACCTATTCTGCAAGTGGGTTTTCAACCATTTGGCGAGATTCTTCACTGTTTTCTCAAAAAGTAAGCTAAAAGATTGCCTCATGAAACTGATACGAATCTGTAGTCGTACCTTTTGACAATGATTTCTCCCAAAATATTAACTTTTTGGGGAAATGACTCACAAGCAAAATAAATGGATCCATTATGCAAGTGGGTTTTGAACCATTGTTGAAATTCTTCACCATTTGCTCAGAAAGTAAGCTGCAAGATCACCTTCAAAAACTGATACAAATCCATGGTCGTACATTTTTGCAGTGATTTCTCCCAAAATATAAACTTTTTGAAGAAACAATTCGCCTGAAAAGTAAATCGACCCATTTTGCAAGTGGGTTTTCTACTGTTTGGCAAGATTCCTCACCGTTTGCTCAAAAAGTAAGTCGGAAGATCGTCTCCTGAAACTGATACGAATTTTCACTGAAAGTGCCATTTCTGCAGTGATTTCTTAGTTTTTCACTTGCAAATTGAGAGTAAATTTTTAAGGGTTCTCAAAAAAATGGGAGAGATGGATAAGACACCTATTATACAGTCAAACTTGGTGGGAATCCTCACACCATACAATTATTTTGATTGGAAGCCCAAGGCAAAATTCCAACTCAGAAGGAATGGACTGCACAACTTGATGATGTGGACATAAATAGAGCCTACATCAACAATTGAGAAGATGAGATGGGAGAACCGAAAGGATAAATCCACAAGAATTCTTCTTGAATTGATTTCAACTGATCTATGGTTTCATGTCTTTGAATGCAAGATTCCAAATGAGATTTGGACCACCTTGGAAAGTTTGTTTGGAAAGCAGGATGAGATGAGATGTCATATGCTTGAGGTAGAGTTGAATACTTTGGATCCTAAAAGTTTTGATAATATACACGATTTCTTTACTAAGTTTAAATATTTGATATGGAGCTTAGCATTTTGTGGTATTAATAAGTCTAAACAAGTGGACCAACTTATTCTAACAATCTTGGCCAAGCTAGAACCAGAATATGCTATCTATGTTTCCACTTTCCATTCAGGAAGGTATCTCATGGGAACAAATTGGAATATGCCTACCATAGATCAATTCATTGATTCTCTCACACATGAGTAGGAAAAACTCATTTAGATGGGCCTAATCAAGGATCCCAAAGCACATGCACTCACCATGCATGATGGAAAATGATCATCCAAACAGAACGAGAAGGAAAAACAAAATGAGAAGGAAGGATATTCCAAACCCTTTAACGATTCTTCAGGTTCCAAAGACTCTTCATATTCTAGGAAGAAGAAGAAGAAGGGAAAGTAGTGCACTTACTGCAATAAACCAAATCATGAAGAATCCACATGCATGAAGAAACATATCGATCTTATGGTACATGCACTTCAACATAACAACCTTGGAAACTTGATTCCAGAGGGAGTAAAAAAGAAGAAGGAATAAGATCATGCTCATAAGAAAGGTAACCATCATGCTCTTGTTGCAATTAATTCTTCATCTGGTTCATGGATTATAGATTCTGATGCATCCTATCATATGGCAGTGAAAGACAAAGTTTTCTCTTCTTTGAGGCCATGCTCAAGACCCCATATTCTCATGTGGGATTATACTCTAGTAGCAGTAGTAGGAGAGGGGAGAGTGGAACTCCATAATGGTAGTTTTGAGAATGTTTTACATGTTCCAAATATTTCTATGAATCTGTTCTTAGTTTATCAGATCACTCAGGAAGGTAAAAAGGTTGAATTTAAATCAGATTCAGTTTTTGTACTTGATATGCATGACAATTCCATCATTGCAATTGGTGAGGTGGATTACAAGTCAAGTTTGTATAAATTCACTAAGTTTTCTAATGATGACTCCTCTTTTCTACTTAAACATAAGGATAGTACTTTGCATACACCTTCAGTGCAACATGCATATACTCTTGTGCTTCCATTAGTTTCAAATAGCATGGATGATTCCATACACTCAGATTTTGTACATGGAAAGAAGAAGGTAGTGCATCCAGATAAGAAGCGAGTGTTGAAGCTTCAACAAATGCCCAAGAGGGCACAATTCACACTTCAGGCATCATGTGTTCTTGCAGGGAATCCATTGAATTCGAGGAGGACTTAATCTCATCATGAGGAGCCTTCTCATGTGCCTTCAACTTCTGAACCAACGATACCCATGCATTTCTATATGGTTCAATCTTTTGATCCACAAACCTACAATTAGGTTGTGGGCAATTCATTATGGGAAACAACCATGCAAAATAAGTATGACTCACTTCTAAAGAATCAAACTTGGTATCTAGTTCCACTTACACCAAAAATGAATGTTTTCAGGTGCAGATGGGTCCACAGGATCAAGAGGTACAAGGCTAGACAGGTTTCCAAATAACTTCATCAGATCCATAAATATTTCCACATCTTCACGAAGACTTTCAGTGAGAAGAAGTTTCAGACTTTGCGAGATCATCTTGCAGTGAAGAACACAATTGCGTAGAAACTACCATTTTCTTCTTTTGATACATTGTCTTTTGAGGGGGTGTTTTGTTCACACGTGGGTTTCCCTCTTTCCTCATTGTTATTCAATGTTCATTAGTTTCATTCTACATGAGTACCTAATATGGCCTAGTAGTCGGGACTCATTTTTTACTCCATAGTGATGTTCAAGGGGGGTGTTGGATAAATTTCTATTTTTGGCACACTAGTTCAGTGGGAGTTCACTGACTAGTTCTATTTTAAACTTTCTATTTTAGATCATCACTATTATGCTATTATGCATGCATGCATTCTTCTATTATAGAATGTTATGTCCTATATATGAGTGTATTCCACTCATTCATTGTATCACATTGATAATCATCTATGTATCAATCATCAGCTCATTGGAATAGTGTGAATATATTTTCTCATTCTTCCATATTGAATCTCTCTTCCTTTTTTGATGAGCTTTGTTTGTACTTGCTTTAGCTAGATCTCCTGTGCAGGTTTCGATGAAACATTGACAGTACCTACGGTCAAGTTCATGGTGTCGAGCCTCCAAGACATTGAATTAGAGTGAAGGGTTGGGGACTCTGGTTATATCATGTCTTATGCAAAAGAATTTGTTGAGATAGCATGGAAGGTTAGTGTTTCGGGCCCTATTCTTTGGTTTGGTATTTTGCGTATTTGGTTCTTTGGTATGTTGGTTGTAGCAAATGGGTGTTGGACTCTCGAGTATCTCTTCACCCCTATCTTTTCATGGTTGGTTTCCTTCACGTAATTTCATTTCGGACATCCTTTTGCAGATTTTAGAGCAAGGAAACTTTGATTAAGGGTGTTGTTTCTGTTCTTTTAGGTTGAAGTCTTTGTGGTACTACTCTTTGTTTGGTTTGGTTTGTTGGACACAAAGCTAGGAATCTATTTGGTTTATTTGGTGTCATTTCACTTTGGACTACTTCATCCATTATAGCTTGTAATCCATCCAAAACACTTAGCCTTGCTGGTTCTCTTTGTGTGGTGTCTATGTCCATCTGCTTTGATTTATGGGTCGAAGCTTTTGTGAAGTTTTTCGTTATTTTGTACATGGTTTGGATTACAGGTTTCAAGGAACATTGTGTAGACACAAACAATAGGGACATATTGGAATTTAGGCGAGTTCTGAGGAGACATGAGGAGCACATTCAACCCAACAAGATGTCTCTGTACTCTGTAACCTCCAAGGTGTATGAGAAAGAACACCACTATGTCTATCAACATGCAATTATCATGAACTTATTCATGCACCAAAAAAAGAGGTTGGACATCTTGGACGTTGAAGGTAGAATGCTTTAGAATTTAACACTGAACTTTTTCAAGGATTCTCTCTCATTAGTATCTAACAACAAGGAACCAACTAAATTTGCTCATGATAAATTGAAAGAAGATGATACTATTCATCAACTTAACGAACCAATGGACATTGAGTAATAACACTCTCCCTTTTCAGATGTTGGTAAGGAAGAAGCCAATAGTTTTCATGTATTTCATTCATGT
>SNQJ01S0302471.1:0-10285 GCA_010110895.2 Picea sitchensis | reverse complement strand
ATATATGGTTGACCTAAAAGAACATCAGAAACTTCAAGTGGAGCAACATCACACATTACCTCATCTTTGAAGGGTTTGATGTCGTACAGTAGGCGACACTGCTGGCTAACGCGGATGTCTCGCCCTGGAGTGAGCCACCCAATGTTGTATTGTTGTATATGCGGCAATGTTGGCAGGTTAAGCCACTTGACGACCTCTACTAAAATCAGGTTCTTCTGGCTTCCACTGTCAACAATGAAATGTAATGGATTACCTTGTACCCACATCTGCGAGTGGAAGAGGTGCTCCCCTTCTTCTGTCTCCTCTGGATCGTCGGGCTGGATCTTTGTGGTGGCAATGGTGACATTGGGTTTTGCTTCAATGATCTTCCTTCCATGATCTGTCTCTGATTCCAATTCAGATCTTGGATCTGACTCGAGCGCTTTCATCTCAGTAAGCAGTGATTGTTTCGCACGAGACTCATCAGTGTTGTGCGTGGGACTCTGATGGAGCTCACACCATTTTCCAGTGTCTTTCTTTGTCTTCTAGTTACCCTTCTTCACCTGTGGCTTAGGCTGGTTGTTCGAGGGTTGGATATCTTTGCTATGTACTTTGTTCTGTGAACTAGGGTTTCCCTTACCCTTCTTCTGGTTTGTCAAACCGAACTCCCGCTTGTTCTTTTTCTTAAATTTTTGCTCGATTTTCACAGCATACCGGTAGGCGGCACCCAATGACAAGATGTCCAGGAATTCCATCTCAATACGGATGTACCAATGCAGGTCGCTGCAATATTTAGAACCAGGTGTCGCTCGAAGTCTTTGATGCCGAGCTTCGTGCACAGGGTATGGAAGTTGTTCGTGTACTCTGTCACTGCTTGGTCCCTTTCTTATCGCAGAGTTGCCCATTTTGTGTACTGGTCGTCATAGTTCCCCACATGGAAGTATTGCTCCTTGAGGGCATCAACGAAGGATGCCCATGTGGGTTCTGTCCCAAACAACATGGGTTCATTATCCTCTTTTTCCTCTTTCTGTTCGCAGAGGGTTTCCCACCAATCCTTGACATGGGGGACCGCCTTAAGAAATGCAAATGCAATCTTTTCTCTGTTGGAAAAGTTATGGAAGGAGAAGTAACCCTCGAGCTGATTCAACCATTTTTCCAGAGCATCTGCATATATTTGACCTTCAAATAAGGGAATATCAAAATTAACTTGTACCTTGAAAGGGGTCGGTCCTCCAAACTGATTGTTGGTCGAGGTTCCTTCCGTGGCGGTCGGCAATCGTCGAAGAATTTGAGCAAAATTGTCCATCATCTCGTTCCACTATCGCGCGAGAGCCTCCTCGAGCAACATCTTGATAGGATCTCCTGCTCCGTCATCTCGTTTTTCCTCCGCCATGGGTGGTTGTTTGCGTCGGAGAGGGGTTTCTCTCTCGAGCTGAACTAATTCGAGACCCAACTCCTTATATCCCGACCTCATCGGTGACATGCACAAAAAAATGACAAAAGAGAAGTCTGCTCTGATACCACTGATCCGGATTTATGCAGGAACGAAATGTAAGAAGAAAATAACAGAGTATGCACAATAGTATTGCAGAGAACACAGTGATACAGTAAACACACACTTCTATTAATTAATGAAATAGAGAAACTGTAAAACTGTTGAATAATACATAGCTAGAATGGTGGTAGCATATCCCTGATAAGAGATGTGGCGGCTACGCTCATCCGTGACCAAGCTGATTACAAAAAGAGGCTGAAGGGCCTTATTTATCAAAAGCAGGAAGGTAGAAACCAAAAACCTAACCCTAGAAGATGAAACGCCAAAAGTCAAGTGGGCCCTGTTTGGGTAAGTTAGTCCATCAACTTCCCGAAGTCATAACTATTTCATACGATCTCCGTTTGGGGCGCACGATAGCTCGTTGGAAAGATCTTCTCGAGGCCTGCAACGCTCGAGAAAAAATAGCATCGTGGATGATATTTTTCAAGAGCAACATACCCAAAAAAACATCGTTTAGGGCCTCAAAATGGCCCCGAAAGTTCAGGACCCAAAAAAACTGCTAAAAATAGTAAATTACCAGAAATGCCAGAAAATTGTTTTGAGCCAGATGGAAAGATGGGCGGCCACTGATACCCATCTGGATCAACACTGTAATAAAACTCCATCTTCCTGACCCAATTGTCAAGTCTCTCTGCATTAAATTCACCATCATATATGGGTAATTCGAATTTAACATCAAGTTTTAACAATGGCATTTCATTCTTATGTTTATGAACATGTTTCTTTGCATTGGATTTAGAACTTGAACTTGAAGAAGAAGGAGATGAAGGAGGTGATGATGGAGGTGAAGGAGGAATCCAAGGAGGATCCTCTCCCTCTTCACTTTTTCCCTTTGAAGATTCACCCAAAACTGGTCTCTTTCGTTCCAAGTAATCCTCGTACAAAACTTTCACCATCTTCGACATAGCAAGGAAAGTTTTTTGAAACTCTTTCTCATCAAGAGAAAGTCCCTCTTCCGATACCATCTTCTCACTGTGAGAAGATCTCTTTCTCAATTTAATTAGTGGATTCTCTTAAACAAGCTCGCCTTCACCATGCTGTAGCTTTTCCCTGGTTAACATGCAAAACTCAAATCCAAACGCCAACTAGCTCTGATACCACTTGATCCGAAAAGATCTTTTAAATGACAATGGTTGAGTTATTTATCATGTGTTAATTAACCATTTAGGAAGCTGAATGAAAGAGGAGGAATTTAATGAAGAAACATAGCATCCATAAAACAATATACATATCTGAACATAATCATGAAAAACAACAAACCATAACAAGAGAAGTGATAACGAAGTTCGACAATCTTGCCTACGTCTTAGGGCCTTTGTCTTAGTGGGTGAGGCTTATTTATTTATGTTCAAAGCTCAATAAGTACATCACAATAGTGCCATAAGGATACAATACTGATCTGGTCTTGTTCTCCCAGATCTCTAGAACCCAACAGAAGAAATGACACTCAAAACGGATGACTGAAGCTCCCAGAAATGGCCTGCAAAGGTGCACTCCTCAACAACTTCCCTGCATAAAAATGGCTTTGGCTTGGATTTCCTTCAGAATAAATATTCTCTGAATGTCCCCCATGGCCTCAAGAAGGCCTGATTTATATAGATCTGGAGTTGGTTATCATTCCCCAACTTCCTCCCAAAATCTGGCCTAAAAAAGAGCCCAATATCCCCCAATAATGGGAAAAATCCTCTATTAACAAACCAAAAATCAATTAAAAATCCCAAAAATATATATTAAAACCCACTTTTGTTTAATTATAGGGCTTATCCCCCTTGATTGGTGTGCGCCCCCTTAGTTCGGTCATATGGAAACTAAATATGGCCAAGCGCCAGCCCAAAGGGTTGTGCGTTGGCCCTCATTCCGTATACACAGGTCACATGAGATCCCCATAAACTCGGGGCTATACCAATTCTCTCGCACCAGATATCAAGTCCCGGGTCACATGGTAACAAAACCGGGAATCGTGGCCCAGAATCCATGTGGACAGGTGCTAGAAATCCGCGCCAACTGAACTGTATGTTGAGTTGTGGTCGTATGGTTTATAATTAGCCGTGGGCTGGGGCCTAGCCCCGACCCTTTCCGCCTCCATTTGGACACTTAAGGCACTTCAAATATTTTACTTACGCCCACGTTAAACAAGAACTAAACGAGGCACGGTGGCTAGCCTGAACAGCCCAAGGCATAGCCCGTGGGAGGTCTCAATATCGAATCCCATAACTTGCAACAACATTTTTACATATGAACAATCGAGCCAAACCTTGTGCCAACCATTGGGTGTCACGTGGCACCCCACCATTTGCTATCCTCCGATGCCACATTTCAATCAATGATTCATCCATGTTGTCAGTGCTATACCTTTCCAATTTTCAACCCAGTCACCATCCGTACTTGCCACGTGTCACCGTATGATAGGGCCACATGGCACCTGTACAGGCATGCCACAAGTCACCCTTCCAATGGTGACACGTGTCACATTCTGGCTGGTCCACATCATCTGTACTGTCTCTATCCACTGTCGCGCTACCACATCAGCATGATGACATCATGCTAACGTCAGTGTTGACTTTTTTTTACTGTTGACCTATTTGACTTTTTGCCTGTTTGACAAAACGGTCAGAGTGCGATAACTTTCGCATACAACACCCATTTGAGGAAGTAAATATATGGCCAAAATCAGTGCGATGAGCTGGTCGCAATGGAATTGGTTTCGTTCGATTCTGAGAACTTTCAGTTTTTAGCCTTTTCTGGACCTAGGAAGCCTCCTAGATCCAATTTTGGATCACCTAGGGACTCCCCATATCTGCCAATTGTGAGTCCTCCTGAGTCTTCATCCTATCATCAAGACCCCCATCCCCCTTCCCTACCTAAGTGCACCTCTATGACAGCTCCTTCGCAGGAGGTCTACACTATCCATTCTGTTAATTTGCCATCTCTTCCTAGTTATCGTGAACCGGATAATGAGGAGCCATCCATCTCGGCTATCCTTGATTCCCATATTCCTTTCATAAGGGATCAATCCACTCATGTCCAGCTTTTTGTCTATCATGGTAAAGAGATTCTTACTTCTAGCTCGGGTGATGCAGAGGCTAGTGGCACGCGCACCTTGGAGGACAATGCAGGGAAATGATTTTCTTAGTCTCGAGGTCTGGGGTTTGAAATCTCACCCATTAAAACTAGAGCGCTCGTAAGAAAATTTCTACAGAGTCACAATCTACCATTCCAGTTAATTCCACTGAATGTGGGGCACTTAGAGCATGTAAAGCCCTGGCGCGGGCAAAGTAATGATTTTGCTCTCTCTAAATTTAAGGGGGACTGGGGGCGCCCTCAAAATAGCTTCGGTGTGCAGTGTTCTACATAAAACTCGGCCTGAGATTGTTCTATTTCAGGAAACTTTGGTTACTGCTGATAAGGCTCAGGCCTTTATGATCTGTCTTCATCCAAACTGGTTGTGTTGTGCTATAAGCTCAGATGGAAATTCAGGGGGCTTGTTGGCTTCTTGGTATCCCAATTTTTTCGATTTGAGCCCCTTTCTAACTTGTCGTGGAATTTTATTGTCAGGATCTTATCTTGCTACTAGAATGCATATATGTATTCTAATTACTTATGGTCCCTGTGTGGAGCGGAAAATTTTCTGGGAGCGGTTGGGCAAATCGGGATTTCTATAAAAAAAAAGCTTGATTCTAGCGGGAGACTTAAATTTGACGTTGAACTCAGGTGAAATTTGGGGTGGTGATAGGCCCTTGGGTCTGTTGGCAGGATTTGTCAAAACTTTTTTCCAAATTTTTGGACTTATTGATATTGTTCCGGGGAAGCTAGTACTGACTTGGAGGAACAATCACATTGGGACTGGTTATATTGCTAAGAGGTTAGACAAAGCTCTTATCTCTGAAGATTTTCTGGATTCGGTTGGTATCAATAGGTCTTGGGTGGAGTACCCATTCATATCTGATCATGCTCCTATATTACTCCAGTTGGATATTTCTCCTACTTATAAATCTGTCCCATTTAAGCTAAATACTCTTTGGATTCAGGAACAAAGTTTCGAGGTACTGGTACAAAAACTCTGGACTGATTCAAAATATCTTGGCAAAAGAGGTAAACAAAACAGGCTGGAATGGAAGTTAAAGGACTTAAAGAATTGCACAAAAATATGGCTCAAGAATCGTAAACAAAAGTCAAAGGCTCATATTAAGTTTCTTGAAGAAGATATTAGCGTATGCTTACATAATAATTCACTTGGTAATTGTCCACAACTACATGACTCTTTATTGAAATATTTGGAAACAGAAAGGAACAAGATACTCAAAGAAACTAAAGAACAATGGCGTCAGCGAAGTAGAGCAATATGGATTCAGAGCGGGGACAATAACACAATTTTTTTTCATAACTATGCAAACTTTAGAAGAAACAATAAGCATATTTGGGAAATTTTGGATGGGTCGGGGCGTGTTATTACTAGTCAGGAGAATATTAAAATGGAGGCAGTCAACCATTTCAAAGAGTTATACGAAGAACATATTTCTCCTTCGCAATTGGAACAAGTTAGGGTTGTTGCGTTGTTTACAAAAATGTTTACTGAAGTTGAGGTGGAAACCCTCTATGCGCCAATTGAATTGGATGAGTTAAATCAGGTAATTTCAAAATTCAAAACTGATAAGAGCCTGGGGCGCGATGGATGGATAGTAGAGTTTTTTAGTCACTTTTTTTATTTAGTTGGGAGAGACCTTCTGGATATGGATGAAGAAGCTAGAGTAAGTGGTAACATATTGGGCAGATTAAATGCGACCTTCATTGCCCTGATACCAAAATAAAATAAGCCCTAGTGTTTTGGAGACTTCCAGCCTATATTTCTTTGTAATTTATGCTATAAAATCATATCAAAGGTTATAGCCAATCGGATTAAACCGATCTTGTCCAGATCGCTTTCAGAAGAACAATTATGCTTCCTACAAGGAAGAAGAATACAAGACGCCATAGTTATGGTACATGAGTGTCTCCATAGTATCAAAAAGAAAAAATCCAAATCTCTAGTTTAAAGCTAGACTTGAAGAAATCCTATGATTGCATTAGCTAGGATATTCTAAGGATGATTCTTATTCAGATTGGCTTGGGCCTTAATATGACAAACTGGATAATGAGTTGTGTTATGTCCACTACCTTCTCTGTATTAATAAATGGGGAGCCGACGGATTTCTTTAAGAGTGGTCGGGGACTTAGATAGGGCTACCCACTTTCCCTGTTACTTTTCATATTAGTGATGGAGGGTCTTAGTTTAATATTAAAAGACAGACAAAAGGAAGGGAAATTATCCAGTGTTAAAGTTTCTAGATCCATTAAAATTCTTCATGCTTTATTTGTTGATGATGTGATTATTATGTCGAACGACACTTTTCAGGAATGGTGGGAGATTGATAAAGTGCTAAAAACTTTCTGCTCGGCATCAGTTCTGATGGTAAATGAATCCAAATCCACAATGCTACAAGAAGGGCTTTCGGAATAGGATTTGGGGCCTTACAAAACTCTGTTCCCTTACAGTTTCGAGGATCTAGATGATGGTTTTATATATCTTGTATATTTCATTAAAAATGGGATGGATCGGGCTAGTGACTAGTGTTGGCTACTAAAGAAACTGGAGAAGAAAATTAACAATTGGTGTTATCGTTGGTTATCTTTGGGGGGGAGGTACACCCTAATAAAATTTGTGCTAGAATCTCAATCTGTTTATTGGATATCCGTAGCTTTTGTTCCTAGATCGATTCTA
Source organism: Picea sitchensis (assembly GCA_010110895.2). NCBI lineage: Eukaryota > Viridiplantae > Streptophyta > Pinopsida > Pinales > Pinaceae > Picea > Picea sitchensis. Next base: position 2,993 of record SNQJ01S0302471.1, on the reverse strand, counting down.
AATTCCATCAGAGAAATAATGTACAATTTCCTTTGGCAAAGAAATCTGGCCTCATCTCCTATACATCTTTTCAAGTGGGAAAAGTTGGCGACCCCAAAGGAATTTGGGGGTTGGGGTTTCCGCAATATTTTTTATTTTAGTAATTCTCTGGCGGTGCACACCCTTTGGAGGGTGGTAACCTGTGGAGTTATTTGGCACAAAATCATTAAGGATAAATATTTAACCCATAAGACAGTTACAAATTGGCTACAATCATACTCTTTTACTCAGAGGGCATCTTCAAATATTTGGAGAGGGTTATTAGCATCTGTGCATTTGATTCTCCACTGGTTGAGTTGGGATCCAGGTTCGGGTCAGCTTATCTCGCTTGGCAACGACCGGATTCTAGGTTTGGATGCAAATTCTATATTATCCCAACCTTTGGTGACTGTTCTTAATCAGAAACATCTTCATTCTCTTGCACAGGTCAGGAACCCCTCGGACAATCAACCCCTTTGCAATTATTAGTTAAAAAGCAATGAGTTGGATCTCTTGGGTGACATGGAATGCGAGTGGGATCACTTTAGGAAGGCCCTCATTGACGCTAGGATTATTTTACAGGATAAAGTTGATTTGTTGATGTGGAACGAGGGGGATAATTCTAGAATCCCATCGGTAAAAAACATATATCGAGGCATTGTTTCTACAAAAATGTTAAAAAAGATTGATAGGTGGCAGCTATCTATTTGGCACTGGAACGTCCAGCTCAAGGTTAAGTTATTTATTTGGCTTCCCATGGAAGGAAGAATACTGACTTGGGAGTTTCTACAGTCTAGAGGTTGGGAAGGACCTAGTCACTGCTCTTTGTGCAAGAATGGTATTGAAACTATATCTCACTTATTCATTTATTGTCCTTTTGCCATTGCGGTGTGGGATCTTGTGAAGTACAATCTAAATCATAAGAGCGCTTGGATGGGAAATACTGTGTCTGAGTGTTTCAAAAATTGTTTTGAGGATAAGATGACATCTATCCAATTGGTTGCTCACATGTGTTGGTTTATATGGATTGAGCGAAAAAAGCTTTGTTCGAAAACCACAATCCATCGATACAAGTGGTTTTTAATAAATCTCGTGCCCATCAAAACAAGCCTCCTCCTCCTGTGAAAGATAGACCTCCAAAATCTATTTTCCTTCCTCATCAGTTGGGTGATGCTTTTGCATGGTTCGATGGAGCATCACAACTCAATGGAGCTATCTGCAGGGCGGGAGGTATTATTAAATCACAAGATTCCACAGTTATCAGATGGATGTACAATTGTGGCAGTGGTTCAAACACAAGAGAAGAATTATTAGTTGCCTGATCCTCCCTTGTGATTGTTGATCTCGTGTCTTATCATAGTCTATGGGTCATGGGAGACTCAAGAGTTATCATCGATTGGCTTTCAAATAAGCGTAGACTCCAGGTAAGCACGCTTGAAGGCTGGAAAAATATAATCAAAGCACTTATTAATCATTTCCAGAATATCAGTTTTCACCATGTCTACAACCAATTCAATGCGAAAGTTGGTGTACTTTCCAAGTAGGCTCTTGGGGAGCCAGAAGGACAAATCTCCTTTGTTCGTTGGTATAAGGAGATTGAAGGTCCCAAGGAGATCTACAAAATTCACTGGTAGCTATCTTTGGAGGCGTATCAACTCTTTTCAAAGTGTTTAGAATCTTTTTTGTTTCTTGATATTATGACTTTCAGAGTTTTGTATCAGTCTAGTAAGGTTGTTTCTTCTAGATCTGGAATATATGTAGTTTTTTTCTACTAGTATTGGGAGAAAGAATGTTTATTTTTTGTAAAATTCATAAATGACCTATAGAAGTGCACTGCGATGTAAAAAAATTATATTCCTAATATAATTGAGCTTATTTTCATCTAGAAAAAAAAAAACTCCTCCTTAGATAAGCATTGGAAGTATTTTATATAATAATCTTAAATAATCATATGCACTCCGTTATTTAATATTATATGATTTTAATTTTAATTTATTTAAATTATATATTTTTGTAAATATTGTTTAAAAAAATGAAGTGATTGAAAGGTGAAGTTCAATTTAATTTACTTATTTTGATAATTATTTAGCACTCGGTTATTTAATATTATATCATTTTAATTTTAATTTATTTTAGTTATATATTATGTAAATATTATTTACAAATTTGACATGATTGAAAATTTATTTATTTTGATCATTATTTATGTGTAGTTGTGGAGAAGAAATCATTAGTATTGACATTTTTATGTCTAATCCATATCATATAAAAAAAATGTAATTTGTTTCTAATAAGTTATCTCTTTATCCTCTTGAAAAAGAGTAAAAAAGAAATTTAAAATAGTACATTAATCTTTCATCTAAAAATCTATAAAAAAATTCATTATTATATAAAAATGGATATAGAAAATCTAATGACTAAAGTTAGGTCCATGGTTCATGACTATATTTTATAGTATGTCTAAATTTGGATTACTGTAACTTAATCTAGGTTTTGTATTCCAACCCAACTTTAGCTTTTGAGAGCTTATTTGCAATGTTATTCCCGCTCCTGTAAATATGAGATATGGATGTATATGAGAAAGCTGTTAGTAGATTGAGCACTTCATCATACAAGGGTTGTAATGTAAAATTCCCGATAACAATTTCTTTGTGCATCCATTGAATAACCAACATTGAGTCCCAAAACATTTGTAATTGAGTTATTCCAAATTCCTATGCTAGTTTCAAAACTAGCTTTAAAGCCATCAATTCACATAAGTTGTTAGTTTTTCGACCAATTCCATCTTCAAAAGAAATGGTTTGATTTGAAGATAAGTATAAAATACCTCCTAAACCTCTCTTACAAAGATTTCAGTGTGATGCACCAAAAAAACCCATGGAATATCCTTATTTATTTTCACTTCATATTGCATATGAGAGATACATTTTTCCCACACCTATGGGTAGGCACTTAAAATAATTATGGACTAGAAA
>SNQJ01S0302470.1:0-10285 GCA_010110895.2 Picea sitchensis | reverse complement strand
CAAGGAAAAAATAAGCTAAATGCAATTTGGACATTTGAAAAAAAAATTACAAGTTAAATGAGTACATCAATAAAAAATAACATACTAACCTTGCAAGTTCAAAATTCGAGCTATGTAGATCGAGAATTGGATTTGTTCAATCGATGGGTGATGGAAAAAATAAACAACTCAAACAAAAGCCAAGAACAGTGTCGCAACTATCACAATTGTGTCACAAAGTCTCTTAAAGTCACGTATATATAGATAAAATAGTCAACTAGCCGTTAACACCGACCAATGAGATAGACAAAATTTTCATCACTATTGCCACGGAAGTTTGTTTCTATAGCGACGAAAATCCCGACTAGGTTAAATTAAGATTTTCATCGATATTGCGACGAACGTTCATGGCAATAGAGACAAAAATCTTGCCCTGTTTAAAAAAAATATGAAATTAGTGGAAGCGTGGAAAATTTTCGTGGAATAATCCACCCATATGTAGTAGTGACGAGCCACTTGAGTTTCTAGATCCCAGATGAGCAGAACAAGGAATGGTTCATTGCTTCCCTCTTGCCCCACATCAGAGTTCCTCTGATGCAATAGAAGATTACTTTGCAGGCTGAGGCACTGAAAATCACCATGAAATTAGAATCAGCCCCGATGGGAGAATCCATCTCAGGTATGAGTCAAATCTTGAGTCAACTAACTATTCTATCACTATAGGTTGAAGATATGAAGAAAGAAAAGGGAAAAGATAAAAGAGAATACATCTGGTATATCAGATGCAAATCAAAAGGCCATGACAAGGAGCACTATCCCATATTCCATGATTACTTGGCCTCTGGAGCTCCAAGCCCCTTGAAGCAAGTTACCCTACCCTGGTGCGAGGTATGTAGAAATCAACATCGCATTGGTGAATGTTACTATCTGCAAAATATGTCCAGACACCCACAAATTTGTATTGCACATTATGTAAGTCAGTAGGACATGATGACATGGATTGTAGGGCTTACTATCTCATGCATGAAAGGTCGAGGAATATATACAAAATTCAAGGCGAAGTACAAAAGGAAGGATGTGCTGCGTAGTATAACTCCCCTGGGAGAGGAAACTTCAACCCTCGTGGTGGATTCATAGGAAGAGGAAAAGGAGGAGGTATGGGTTGAGGTCGAGGATAGATAATTTGTTATAATTGCACACAACCAAGACACTTGGCAAGGGACTATCAGAACCCTTGTACCACTTGCAGCTATTGCATCTCCTTTGAGCATGTTATCAAGGAATGTACAACATTGTTGGATAAACTTTAGGAGAGATGGGGACCTCAGTAGAACCTACAAATACAGCTAATCAAGGAAGAATGTCGTAGAGTAGTTCCCAGAGTCATTTTTATCACTAGATGAGGCATTTTTACAGTAGAGGATAGAGTGATCCAAGGAAAGACTAAAGAAGAATCAGGAGTCAAGAAATCTATAGAGAAGACACAAGTGTTTGATGCAAATATAGAAAGACAAATCTTTGAGGAGGCAAGAAAATAATTTGGGAGAGACCAAGGCTCTTCATTGAAGACACGAATAGAAGTAAGAGAATGCAGAATGCCTCTAGAATTTGTTCAGTCTGCTTTGCTCGGAGATGGAAAAGAGGTGAGTAAACTTGTCAATTTATTGTATACGTTTATAGAGCTGATTAAAGATGAGAAAGCTATACAAGAACTGCAAAATTTGGTCATACAGTATGAGATAGGAAGGGTATATCCTTTACTGAATAAAGCAGTACATCAAATATCCAAGAAGAGAAGGAAAAATAAAAAACTACACCTTCATGATCAGATTGGAGAGCATGATATAGACTATGTGGTCCTCGAATTAGGGTCGGAGGTCAATGTCATGACGAAGAAAACCTAGAAACTAATGGGAAAACCTAAGTAGATCTATTCCCCTATAAGTCTTAGGATGGCTAACCAGCAAGAAGTAATCCCCTTTGGCAGATTGGAACATGTCCCTGTGGACATTGACAGAGTAAGGACGTTTGCAGACTTTGAGGTGATTGAGATAGTTGATGATAATTGTCCTTACCCTGCATTGTTAGGAATTGATTGGGATTTCTATAATTCCACTATGGTTGATTTAAAGAAAAACAAAAATGACATTTGAAGGAGATGGAATTAGGGTCATCACACCTTTATATCCCGATGAAGGTCAGAGATACACAAAACCCATCAGAGAAGAAGACCATGTATATGAACTAGAAAACATATACAAATTAACAACCAGACAACAGGACTACATTAATCCTATGATGGGTGGGAATTTGAGCTAGAGAAGTGATAACACATGTTCATCGGATTCATAAGAAGCACTGGAGAATTGGAAAAACAAAATGTATGAAGTATCTACAAGGAGATGTGCTAGATTAACCAGAGAAGTTCGCTGGATCAAAACAACAATAAGTAACTTACTCACCATTGATGGTTTGAATCCTTTAGAAACCTTCTTTTCAGAATTTGAAGAAAGTGTATCAATGCAACAAAGATTGTTGGAAATGGATGAGGCCTTGAAAGAAACATTGACAAGATGGTGGGGGACACACAAAAAAAATATTATAGATTGGGTACAATGTCGCACTTTGATGACAGCATGATTTTCAGAGCAAGTAGAAAGCTGCGAAGTTAGATACACAGGTCAAAGATGTCCAAAGGACCATGTGCGAAGTTGTGAGGGAACCTGGAGAAACATCCCTCAAGAAATATGGGTGCACAAATTCATAAACACGTTGGACACAACCCCTAACAACTGTTACCTACAAGAAAAACTGTGTCTCATCACTGTAGATTGGGAAGGTATGACCTAGAACTTTGTAACTACCTTTTTGTTTGAAATCCAATATCGTACTATAGATCAAGAATTATATATTGTAAGACATAAATTATTTGAGGAGGCATCTAGCCTCCCTTTAGAAAAAGAAGAGGGCAAATGGATTGTGTCTCTCCAAAAACTGCAAGGTTGTTACAACATCAATGATGATGAAGACAATGATCCTAGGAAGGTGAACATCGCAAAAAAAAAGGCCAGAGAGATGTGGAAGAACCAGGAGTTGAGCTACCATTTATTGGACAACTGATCAATATCAATAAAGTCAATATTGGAACAGAGAAAACACTGAAGCTTGCAAATGTTGGAGATTATTGGGATGTTTCCACTATTGACAAGATCACTGAGTTACTGCATGAATATCATGACTTGTTTCCGACCAAGTTCACTTATATGAAGGGCATTAAAGGGCCTATGGTAGAGATGAGGATCCCTTTGAAACCAGATGCAAGACCATTCAAAAAGAGACACTATAGATTGAACCCTAAATATAAGGAGAAAGTGAAGATTGAACTCAAAAAAATTCTAGAAGCAGGGATTATAGAACCTATCGAAGAGTCAGAATGGATTATCCCTATGGTGGTACAAGACAAGAAGACAGGAGAGATCAGGATCTGCATAGATCTTAGGAAGTTGAAAGATGCCTGTTTGCATGACCCATTCCCTACGGCATTCATTGACGAAGTGTTAGATAATGTAGGAGGCCAGGAGGTATATTATTTTACAGATGGATTTTCAGGATACCATTAGATCTGGATTTCCAAGGAACATTGCCATAAGACCACCTTTTCCATAGAATTTGAATCCTAACAATATACAGTAATGCCATTTGCATTGAAGAATTCCCCAGCCATATTTCCCAGGGTGGTGTTTGAAGCATTCAAGGAGTTTCTACATAAGTTTCTAGAAGCATACTTTGATGATTGGACTATTTTTAGTTTATTGAAAAATCATATTGAATGTTTAAGGATAATGTTGGGCAACTGAAGGCGGTGTCATATTGCCTTAAACCTAAAGAAGTGCATTTTCTTTTCACCATTTGGAGTTTTGTTAGGTCATATTGTATGCAAGTAGGGATTGCTGGTAGATCCATCTAAAATTGTCATTATAGTTGATCTACCCCCTCCTACTTCAGTCAAATAGTTGCACACTACACTGGGACACATGAGATATTACAGGAAGTTCATTAAATGTTATGCCCAGATTACAACACCCATGGAGAAGCTTTTGAAGAAAGACTGTCAATTTCACTAGACAGAAGAATGCTAGCAAAGCTTTGACTCACTGAAATAGAAAATGGTTACTATGCCTATTCTGGGTTTCCCAGATTGGAGCAAGGAATTTCACGTGCATTTCGATGCATATTCTATTGCATTAGAAGCTGTGTTAGCACAACTGGGAATAGGGGACATTGACCACCCGTTAGATTTTTCTAGCAGGAAACTATCCACAACCGAGATTAATTACACCACCACTAAGAGAGAAGGGTTAGCCATGGTGTATGCACTGTAGAAGTTCCACCACTACTTGTTGGGAGAACACTTTAAAATTTTTACTAATCACCCCACGCTGAAATACCTAGTCAACAAGCCAGTGTTGGGGGGGGAAATATGCAGATGGCTTCTGCTATTTTAGGAATATGATTTTGAGATCGTAGTTAAGCCAGGAATAATGAACAAAGGTCATGACCACTTGTCGAGGTTGGAACATGAAGAAGAGCCTACTAGTTTGGAGGATACATTGTTGGATGCACAATTGCTAGCCATTAGAAAGATTGATGACCACTTTGCAAAAATAGTGCAGTTCTTGTCAACATGAATGACACCTAGTGAATATAAAATCACCCAGAAGAAACATCTAGTAGTGCGCGTTGTAGACTTTTCACTTATAGTTGGATATTTATACAAGATGGGACTTGATGGGATATTAAGGAGGTGTGTTATGGAAGCAGAGCGACCGTTAATCCTCATCGAAGCTCATGAAGACATCACAGGAGGACACTACGTAGGGAAAGCAACTCCGCAGAATATTCTTAGAGCTGGCCTTTGGTGGCATACCTTACACAGAGATGCTAAGGAATATTACAAAGCCTGCTATGTATGCCAAAGAGTTGGGAAACCGTCTAGAAGAGATTAAATTCCTTTAGTACCACAACTAACCCTACAAGCATTTGAGAAATGGTCCATTGACTTCGTGGGACCTATAAACCCACCAAGGAAGTGCACAGGAGCTAGATACATAATCACTGCGACCAAGTATTTGACCAGATGGGCAAAAGCAAGAGAAGTTAAGGACTATAGTGCAAATACAATTGGGCGCTTCATATTTGATGACATCATAACCAGGTTTGGATGCCCAAAGATCCTTATGAGTGATCAAGGCACACATTTCATCAATAAAAAAGTTGAAGCCTTGACTAAGGAATTTGCAGTCCATCATCAGAAGAGCACACCTTACCATCCATAAGCGAATGGGACATTTGAAGCATTCAACAAGATCTTAGAGAAAACATTGATGAAGATATGCAGTGTGAACAGGGATGACTGGGATTTAAGAGTACCAGTAGTACTTTGGGCCTATAGAACCACTTGCAAGAAACTAACCATGCATACCCCTTTTAAGTTGGTGTATGGTCTCGAAGCCATTGTCCCAATGGAATATTTGGTACCAAGCTTAAGAATTTTTTCCTTTACAGATATGGATGACACTGGCGTTGTTCAAGAAAGGATTGGACAGTTGGTCGAACTAGAAGAAGACAGATTTATTGTAAGATTTCATCAGTAGGTTTTGAAGGAAAGAGAGAAGGCCTTCCATGACAAACACATCAAGAATAAGGTATTTAAGCAAGGTGATCTGGTACTGGTATATGACAGTAAGTTCATGAAGCATCCTGGGAAGTTCAGAATGCATTGTCTTGGGACATATGAGGTTGCCTATGTTATAGAAGGAGGAGCTACGTAGTTGAAGACTTTGAATGGAGAATGGAAGGAGGGATTAGTGAATGGGAGCCAATTGAAATTGTATTGCAACAACCAGCTGCTTTGCAGCTCTCAGTAAAATAAAAAGGAACAGGGTATAGGCACCAGGTGTAGTTGAAACTGGGTACCAGACACATAAATGACAATATGCACAAGGAAGGAAGGGAGGACTAGAGCTAGAAGTAAAGGCTTCCCTGCGCAGTCTGAGGTCGAAGCACAACAGAAGGATCAGATCTGAGGTGCCTCAGGACAAGCCACAGGTGAGTGTTGGGGGCCTGTTGGCCTTTGGATATGGAAGCAAACGAATATTAAGGAATAAAAGTAAAAAACCGAACTGCACAGAAGACACAGTGACTGTTACTAGGTCGAAGTTAGCAAAAGAGAATAAAAGACAGAGTAAAGTAAAATAAAGAAAGATGTTGGATGAGGAGATCGAGGATGACATATCTTCAAGGAAGATGGATCGTGGACAAATCAACAAGAAAAAAAATCCACCTTTGGATGCTTTGGAGTAGCACACGAGAAGGAAGGAAAGATAGGCTGGCAAAGCTCTGAAAACGTGAGTCAAGTTGACCTAGGGTTTTAGACAACTAGGGTTTTGGTATCTATGGTTTTGACACCTAGGTTTCGGCCTAAGGATGTCGGTGAGTGATTTTAATGTATAAATAAGAACCTAGATGAGGGAAGCGGGTTGGTCCCAGTCTTTTTTATTGGTGTTAGTGATTATTGTTGTGTGAGAGAGAAGTGATAAATGTAAGAGCCCTCTGGTATTGTAATATCTTCAGCTGGGTGTGGAGATCAGTACTACATCTAGGTGCAGAGGAAGAGGAGAGACAGAGAGGAGAAGAGAGGAGATCTGCTAGTTGAGAGCACAGAAAAGAATTGTATGCTTCATCTTAATATATTATAAATCACAGTTTTGTGGACGTAGCCCTAGGGAGAGGGTGAACCACGTATATCTTGTGTTGTGTGTGATTGATGTTGTGTTCTCTATCATTTGATATGCTTTTATTGCATTATTGTGTTAGATCTAATAGATAGTTGTGCAGAGTAGATCTGAACTGGTAAGTGACATATAAATGTTGTATTGTTCTTATATTAGATCCACTTGGTATTCCCTTTGGTTGTAGACATCTTTGTCCTGCAACCCCCCCATAGTTGCTTAAGGTGAGACTGCATCTGCCTCGCAGGTGTTGTCGAAAGGACCAGTAGTTAGGGTTTATTGGTGTGCTCTTGGAGCTGAACCCTGGGTCTGCCCCTATGCCAATAATGTGTGCATGAGCATGCACACAAACACCTTCAATATTCATGCATGACCAATCACATACACACACACCCATTACCCCTAAGAGGATGGGTGATGGTGTTGATGCATTGATGGTGTGTGTATGTGTTTAGGGGGAAAAGGATTGTGTGTTGGTAGGTGGAAAGAGAGTGGAGGTGATCTGTAAACTATCATGGTCATAGAATTTGCCACAACAAATCTTACCAATTTCTCCAAACTATTGTTACAAAGTATTTTAGTCAATATTAAATTTGTGTATTACTATCTTAGCACACAACATACTGAAATAAAGAGACCCGGTGAAATGGAATAATATAAAGAAAATAATACAAATCCACACAATGACCACAAAATGTACCCTGTAAAACCCAGTATGGAAAAACCTAACCAAAAGGTGAGGACTATGCCTTACTCATTCCTTCTTAGCTATGAAACGCTATACAAAGAAAGTGAACTCACTATGGAGTTATCATGGATACTATGACATGTATCATTTATATATGGTCTTCTACTTTCTCTATTGTAATCCAATATCCCACTCCCTTTATTTTCTCAACTATGAAAAAATAATTAGTACAATAAGAGTGGAACCCCTTCCATTCCTAGAGCCACACAAGTGGATCCTTTTCAAATAGGCATCGTAGACATGATCAAATACACAATGGATCTACAACTCAATACATATAAAGATAGAAATTGGATCACAGTTTCAATAAACCATAGTCTCTCGTAACCAATGCATAAGATGGGACTAGTACTGCAGAATAAAATTAGGTGAGGGAAACATAGATAGATGCCAATAGATTTCATCCAAGCCACCCTATGTGTGCTTCTACACCATGTGAATCAATGCACTAAATTTGAACATGGGGGAAACCATTTGGCCACCAATCATTGAGGTATACCATTTCTAGATGTGAGGTGACCCAACAATAATGATAATGGGTAACAAGGTATAAAATTACATTCTAGCCAATGTGCATAAATGTGCGAAGGTCGAACATTGGTAGAATCAACTCAGCATGAGTAATTAATATATACCTATTGTTAATTATAAGTAAAGTTTCCATTTATGATTACAATCCCCAAGGTACTATAAAAGAATCTAAGTCTACCTTATGGATAATGAATAGATGTCAATAGGAGAAGACTTTCCAGTGAGAAGTAAATAATGAATCCTTCCATACTAGAATGAGGAAATATGCATAGTTAATGATGATGAAATGAGCATAACTTGAACTAAGGAGTGGTTGACAAGAAAGGTCATAATATTTGAGGAATGATTGACTCTGGCTAAAAATTCCTTTGAACATTATCACAACATAAGAATGACCTAGGAAACAATGGATACCAAATGAAACCATTGATGTAAACCATCAATCTAGGAGGAAATGAGGTTTCTCTAGAATGATTGAAATAATAACCAATTGGAGTAAAAATTGAAAATCATGGTACAACTCCCGAGGAAATATTGCAACCTAATCATAAATAAAATGACTCAAAGAATGTGTTTGTTCAAGGGTTATGTAAACTGACTCATGCCGCAAAATTAAATGATACAGATCAAGAAGGATTTTTTTTAGGAAGGTCTTAAAACTAATGTTCAAAATTTTGTGTTTGAATGTGTGTTCTACCAACAAAATAAAGGAGAGACAGTCAAGACACTAAATCTCCTACAACCATTAGCTATACCAAGTAAATATTGTGAAGAAGTTTCAATTTATTTAATTACAAATTTACCTAAATATGAAGGAAATATTGTCATCGTAGTAGTAGTGGATCGAATGATGAAGTATGCTCATTTTTTTCTCTTTCACATCATTTTAAAGAAAGTACAGTAGACAAAAAATTCATGGAAGCATTTCAAAATCTACATGGAGTCCAAAAGATGATTATAAGTGACAAAGATCCAATTTTCACTAAATTTTTTTGGATTGAATAATTTTCCTATTTGGGTACTCAATTGGGTCATGACTCATCTTATCATCCTCAATATAATGGACAAAATGATATTATGAATAAATTTCTAGAAGGACATCTTCATTTCTTTGCATATGATAAACAAACACAACGGGTCAAGTGGTTTCCCTTGAAAAAATGTTGGTATTGTTATCACTTTAGGAGTCCTTCTTAGGTTGTAGTTCGAAGAAGCTTGATAAGTTTATAAATTTCTTTAATGTTGTTTAATATGTCGGATCAAACTGAATGACTCACTCACTGGATTCTTCACTCAAGATAATCTGGGTATATTTCAGGTATACAAGGCTTTCAAAGGCTATTAATAGATGGGTAGTTATATCAAAATGGATGGGAAACTAACAATATTAACCAGAACATGTATATATATATATGGAAGTATATATGATGGGATAATAAAACTAGTAGTGAATGCTTATGATCCTCTGTTTATAAATCTATAAGGTAAGATGGCAGTCACCAAGAGATTATATAAACATATATTAAGAAATGAAATTCAACTCATAAACATAGAAGATGAATGAACAAGAAGGTCTGAAATAGCAGTGAAAGAAGCCTGCAGCCGAATATATATTAGAATATGGTCCCTTTACAAAGTGTAGTATAGTATAGTCTTCAAAGTCGAACCCTTAGTCTATAAAATTTATAGGCTTTATAGCCTTTACAATACTGTTCCAGATCCTTAAGGTATGGATCTGTTATGCTAAAAATAGAAATCATTACAGTTCACAAAAATAGGATTAAATCCTATCTTAAGGGTCAAACCCTTATCATGATGATATTCAAAGTCTTTGACATCTTCAACATTTCTTCAAATGATGATTTCAAAGCATCTCTAAATCTTCCCAAATCCCAAAGATAACAATCAGTTAAAATCAATTTCTGAAACTGCCTGCCACAAAAATTGGGCCAGACTATTGAAAACTAGGGCTCAGAGATGGATTCATTTCTCCACATCTATGACAAGTGTGTATAAACTGAAAGAGGTTATTTTTATTTGACATGTTAGTCACAAAATCCTTCGACCGTTTCTCAAAATGATCCTCCAGTCGCACAAAATCATCATTTGAAAATGATGACTCAACACAGTAGAAACGCCACATTTCTGAAAATGCAGCCTCATATTGCGGGGGAATTTTTACTGCCTTACTGAGATCCAAATGAACATATGAAATTACCATTGAAAATATTAGGAT
>SNQJ01S0302469.1:0-10285 GCA_010110895.2 Picea sitchensis | reverse complement strand
ATCTTCAAAAGACTTATTGGCCTCTGGGTTCCACTTTATCTAGTTTCCCTTCCTGAGCATGCAGTTTATGTGCTTTATAATTTCTGTCAGGTTTGAGATGAATCTCCTCAAGAAGTTTACTTTTCCCAGGAAGGATTGCACTTATTTTTTACTGCACAGATTGTCGATCTTCAAGATTCCTTCAACCCTGTTGGGGTCTATATTAATTCCTTCCTTCAAGATAATGTGTCCCAACATCTTCCCTTATTCCACCCCAAAATGTGATTTCTTTGGATTTAGCGATATGTCGAACTTCCTGCACTTCTGGAAAAATTTATTCAGATGCTTGAGGTGTTGTTCGTCAGAGGTAGAGTATACTGTGATGTCGTCCAGATAGATTACAATGAACTTGTCATTTTCGTTGGCAAATCCTATGTCCATTGCCCTCTGAAAAGTAGCACCAACGTTCATCAGAATGAAAGGCATCTTGGCATACATGAACGTTCCCCATGGGGTTGTGAAGGTTGTTTTTTCTCTGTCACATAGGTGGACCATGATCTGATTATACCCTGAAAAATCGTCCAACATGGACATCTTCTGGGACCCCACCACCTTTTGCAGGATATAGTCCATTTTAGGAAGGGGGTATTGATCCTTGAGGGACGCTTTGTTTAAATTTCGGAAGTCTACACACAGTCTTATATCTCCACTCCTCTTTTTTACAGGCACCGAATTAGCTACCCATTTTGAGAACCGCATAGAAATGATACTCTTAGTGTCAAAAAGTTTTTTTACCTCTTTTTCGATAAGCGACAGTAACATGGGATTTATCCATCTCAGCTTTTGTTTGAAAGGTTTCTGATCTTCTTTGAGAGGGATAACATGTTGGATTACTTTAGTGTCATACACCTTCAAATCATCATAGCTCCACGCAAAAACATCTGGGAAATCCTTCATGATCTTGATGTAGTCTCGCTTGACCCATGGACTGAGCGTTTTCGATAATTTGATCATTTTTGGGTTCTCCTCAGTCCCGATGTTGTAGCCTTTCACGTCCTCTTCGCTTTCAGTGATCTTGGGATTTTTAGCCATATCATTTTCGTCAAACAACTTTTCTAGTGGCACTAACCCCTTCGGAATGATGTTATTTTTAAATTGTATTATGTCCCTTCCCGTGATCTGGTTCTGGAAAGGGTCGTCATTACTGCGCGCATCTGTGCTCCCATCTTCGTCACAACAACATTCTCCATCAATGTTTATGTTAGTGAAATCATCACTCATATGAAGAAATCTTTCTACCTTCTTGTCGTCCTGAAACACCTGCCAGTATTTGATATTATCAGGCACTGTTGGCTGGTGTTTGACTTCAATCTCGTATTTTTTATTTCAAAAGATGGGGATTTTAAAAAATGAGGCTGAGGTGGCCAATGCATCAGCAATCTAATTTTTCTCCCTTGGGATAGCAGATAGGTCGCACTCTGAAAATTCATCGAGGAGGTCCAGCACCAATTTTGTGTACGCTCTCAGTCTGGGGTGCTTTGTCTGATATATTCTTTTAACTTGGTTTATGACCAGATCAGAGTCTCTGTGCACTGTTATCATTTTTGCACCTAATTCTTTCAATACCTTCAGGCCCAAAATCAGTGCTTCGTACTCGGCCATGTTGTTTGTGCATTCGAACGCAAGCTTGCATTGAGAAACTTTGTGCCCATTTCAGGGGGGCTTACCCATACACCAACACCTGGTCCTTCTTTGCTAATAGTGCCATTGAAACTCATGTTCCACATCCCATTTCTTGTGTGGTATTTTGGGTCGACGCACTCTATTGTTTTATGCATGGTTTCCTCATTGGTTGTCATGATGCTTGTCGGTTATTCTTATTCAAAACTCAAGTCATTGTAGAATATAGAAGAACCAACCTCAGTATCAATGGAGTATATAGGATGGTTGTTTGGTTGCATCTTACTGCTCACCATGTATTTCAACAAAACTTCTCTATACAACCATATGTCCTGGCCAAAGATAGGGATGGTGGCATATGACATGTCCATTTGCAGGGTCCCCTTTAACTTCGTAGCCCACAATTTGGACAAGATCATGCCAAAATTAGGAGGTATGTCTGCCACGACCACGTCCATAACCATGTTCTTCGAAGGGATTTGGTCCAATGACACAACCAAGTCTTTGATGAGATCCAAGCACTTGAATTTCCTTGAATCAAAGGAATAAAGGTCCTTGTAGGGCCTGGTGATATACAAACCCAACTTTTTCATGATCACATTTGGCATGAGGTTGTGTGACGCGTTGGAATCTAGCATGGAATTATGTAGGGTCATGTCATGAACCTTTAGACTAGTGTAGAATGGAGGCACATCCTCAATATCACTTTACTCCTCAACACGCAGACCAAAAAAAATAGCAGGGTGATCATCTTGGACAGTCAACGTATCAGGGCTCCCTCCCATTTTTGGCATTTTAATAATCTACTCTTGATACTCACCCTTTCTGATAAGTTTGTTGAAAGGGATAGAGATTTTGATTTTATCCATTTCATTCTCAAAGTTAAAAGGGGGACAGACTTTCTCTACCTCTTTTCCTCCCGCTTCTTGGCTTGCTTATGGAGTTTTCTTCAGGGCCTCCTCCTTAGACTTCACCTTCTCCTTCGCATCCTTATCCCCACTGTATGGCCTTGGTAGGCTCATGGAAGGGGCATCCACTGGATTTTTTCCTATGGGATTTGTCTGCTGAGGCTCAGCAGATGCTTCCTTACTCCTGAGGTTATATTTCTTCTGAAACTGCATGATGGCATTTTGATAACCTTTTCTGAACTCCTTCGTCTCCTAGGACACTGCGTCATCAGTTTCCCCAATCCATGCATCATCTATATATAGAATAAAATCATTGTTTCTTCTCATGTACTAATCATGTTCACTCTTTGTCAAAAACACGCGCAGATTCTTGTCATCGCAGCAATGCATTTCATCCTCGAACATCTGATCGAAGTCTTCATCCGTGTAGTTTTTTTGGAATGGAGGTCTTGTATGTTGGTCTCCTTGATCTCTCTGCTCCCTCTGCTCTCTTTTTCTGATCTGAGGAACTTGGCCCCTCCTGAGGTTTTGATTTCTAGGCTCGAGGTCATTCTATTCCTGAGCAGTGGGTTTGTTTCCCACGAACATTCTCTCCATTAAGTTCTCCATGGTTCTCATCATTAAGTCGAATTTTTCGTCAGTGGATATCAACTTTGATGACTGCACATCTCCTTGGGGATTCTTATTGCCTCTTTTGAATCTCTGTTTGATCTTCCCCGAGGCCATCATATTTAACTTGACTTCGATCGCGGTGCTCATTATTTCATCTAGACTTACTGATCTCCTTTCTCTCAACAACAAGGTGAAGTCGTTGTCGAAGGAGTCAGTGTATCGTAACTGTGCAGCCCCGGGAGGTGGCTGGAATACTGTAGGAATCGAGTTATAAACCTTCATGAAACGGGCTGAGAATTCTTGCAACATCTCTTCCAACACCTTCTTCATATTATTATATTGTGTTAAAAAATGCAAGGGGTTATTCTTGTATCCCCATCTAGTAATGAAGGTCATTTCGAATGTGACAAAGTCTTGAGTAGTCGTTGGTTGTAAGGATTTGAACCACTTCCTCACCTCCTCTGCAAAGCTCTACGGGAACAACCTCATTTTCGCATCCGCATAGTCTACCTCTTCTAGGTCAACAAAATCATTGAACCAATCGAGATGTTTATGAGATGAAATGTTCCCTTGGACATCATAGAGTTTAATTCTCTAGCTGTAATTTTGGGACAGATCATGCAGTTGGGCTGGAAAAATGAGGGGGGCGAATCTGGAAGCCATGGCTCTAGGAGGGTTGGGGTTTTGAGGGATATTGTTGGACACTAGGGCTTGGAATCTCTTCTAGTCAAAAACTACCTCCTCCAAGATGGTTTTCGACTTAGACCTGAAAAGGGTTTGTTCAAAGAATACGTCAAACTCAAGGTCATTAATGCTTTGCGTGCCATGTTTGGGTAAGGATAGGCTTTTGTCCAGGTAATAGAATGGGTCCGACCCTTTCTCTCTATTCCTGTGCATAATTTTTTCGGGGTCATACACAGGCTTTGTGGGGTTTGGGTCAATATTTTCTCTGGTATAGATCATCTTCGGAGCCAGGGTTCCTGAACTATGCTACTTGGAGATACTGGTCTTTTTTTACTGGAGTTGCCAGGGTAAAGGTTTCAGCCGGTGCAAATGTTTTTCCCTCTATTACCCTCAGTGGTCAAACTACAATGTTAGTCATTCTCCCAGGGAAAATCTATTCAATTTTGTCCCCGACAATGAGGCCAAAAATGTTATCACTCCGTAAATCTATTCAGCTGATAAACAAGCGACGAAGGTAACTTTTTCAACCAACTTTGAGACCCGAATCTAGCTTTTCAGATCTGGAGAGGGCTCTCTCAAGAGGCATAATCTTCGTGTGGGATATGGATTTTAAATAAGTGGATAGATTTAACACCTTTGATATAATGGGTTCTGGTTATATTGGCACAAGAAAGTAAGACTTTGGGCTATGGAGTCAATTCGAGAAAACAATGGAAAAAAATGACTCAGTGACTGAACTCAAGAGGATAAAGGCTAAGCAAGCAACAGTCTTCAGTGAAAAATAATAATGTGTGGTGAGGAGAAAATACAGGAAGTAACTCGGAGAACCGTTGTAGGTGAATTCAGAGTTAACTTTTAGAAGAAAACGTTTTGTCTAAATGGCGTGAACAAGGGGCGTTGCATAGCGAATCCACAGGTTCAAAAATTCATTATGAATTAGACAAAAAAATATATGAATAAAGATAACAGGAAGCACATACGCAAAGAAAGGGAAAACAATAAATCCAACTCCTACAATTAGAATCTTTTCATCAAAGTTATAGGACTTTTGCATTAAGTTTTGGTCGAACTCAAATTACATACAATAGCTACTGTCTATACCAATTTTGCCAACCAACCTGGCTTACATCGAAAATATCAAATATATAAATGAGGGTGTCGTTTGGGATACCCTACTCTTCTAAATGCTATCTCTACAAACTAGGGAATTGATTGTTCTGCATTACAAAACTCTTCGAATGACATTTTCCAAAAATAGACAAAAGATACATCTGGCTACATCATGATCATTATAATCCACCACGGGGATTCGGTAGTTGATCAGGTATCTGGGTGGACAAGTGTCTTTCAGAGTTTCGTTGTCTACTGTAACGACTTTTATTTTATGTCGCACGCTCATTTTGTGGGGGAAGTGTGCGCGACAAGTGGCTATAGACAGTCACGACCGTTCTTAAAATGAAAAAATGTCTTGGGTGACGTCTGCTTCAAAATTGTCAAGATTTTCCTTTTTTTTGCGAATACAGGAATGAAATCGTCTAATCTTGTTTTTTTTCCTCGCTCGCGAGAGCTGCATGGGATATCTCTTCGGTCGCTTCACCTTATCTAGAGTTTTTGGCATGCCTTTCTTCCGATAGTCGTTGTGCTTTGTGCATCTATAAAATCATATCTTTCACCTCTCTAATTTGTCTTTTGATCCATGTCATGTTCCCTTCATGACCTTGTGTTGTTGATTCTCTCGTGGTCTTTGTCGCCAACTGTTGTCTCAGCTCCCTGTTTTCTTGGTACAATTTGGTGATGGCTATCTTCACTTGCTTCAACTGGTGAGATGTCTCTTGATAATTTGTACCTATACCATCCATCCTTCTCATTATGCTCCCACTTTCTTGGCTGGTACCTTCCAAAGGCTTCAGGAGGATGGCGCGCATAAGTAATTGTTCAACAATCGATCGTGCGCACAACTCATCTGAGATTCAAGTTTCCCCAGCTTCCTTTTTCTTCCTTGGTATACCCCTTCTCCAAGGTATTTGATGTTGGGGAGACAAGGCTCCTACTGTCCTTCTTTCCTACGCAGTTCCTCCCACTCCAGGTTCCGCGCACTGTGATTTCATCGCTCCTACAGGCAACGGGAAAATTCCCCTTTTATCCTTGGGAATGCTTGTTGTGAGTGAGAATGAATCCCAATCACTTTGGGGCTCAGGTCTAGCGATTCTACCACTTCACGCACCCTTCGTTATGTTTTTAGAAGTCGCCATGGTGCGACCAGTATCTATCTTGCATGCAGTGGATCCGGCGGATGCCCAAGTTGGAGAATTTGATCAACCTGGGCCTATGAGAAACTTACAGACAGAGCCTGAATCTGATTTCGCGAATGACCTGGGTGAAGAATCTATGGGATTTATAACAGATTGGGTAGAAGGAAAAATCATGCCAAATAATACTTAATTCATGGCAACTAGATGTTTTGAATCAAGATGCAGATTTTCCATAACACATCCCTGCGTGCAAAGTACATGCGATAAGGGCTGTAGGTTATACATGATACAAACTCCGTGATTTTTCGTTCCTTCGAATTTCATAATGAACTAATAATAGTTACAAAACTTACTGACACGACTTCCTTTAACTACTTGACTTGACCTGGGGCATGTAGAGACTAATTTTGATGGGACCCAGCCTTCTGGAAACGACATACCCATACCATTTACGCATGTTTCGACTCTGACATCCCTTCCCATTTCCAAGGGCCAACCGACCACTTGCTGACTTCAAACCTTTCATTGCTACGTACGTGAGTTCACATGTTTGGACACATGGGACATAACTCGACTAAAACTGACTCTAAACAGGAAGAAAAATGTCGATGCTAACAGTATCAAAACTAATGTTTCTTTAGTGAGCACAAGGAAAATGAAGAGATTTGTGAGTGTAAGTAAAAATAAATTCTCATGACACTGAATCAAAAAGAAGAACATGTATCTGATGCTTTATCAGGTTGTGATCTAGATCATAAATGGGAGTTAGTCAAAATCACATCTAACTATGATGAGTTATTTCAAGAACCTACAAGGTTTCCTCCTAAGAGGGAGTTTGAGCATGAAATTTATTTGCAGCAGGATGCTCCTCTTCCTAACATTGGTATGTATAGGTCATCAGTGATAGAGAATGCATAGATAAATAAGTAAGTTCAAGAGTTTCTCGACTAAGGAATCATCAGGCCAAAATCCTTTGTGTGTGGATATCCTATTGTATTAATTGTGAAGAAAGATGGTATCTGGAGGATGTGTAAACTTTCGAGCACAGAACAAGATTACGATAAAGAATTGATATCCTATTCCTAGAATTGATGATTTATTGGATCAGTTAAAGAATGTTGTTTATTTCACTAAGATAGACTTGAGAAGTGGTTACCATCATATCATAATTGCATAAAGCGATATATGGAAAACTACTTTCAAGACAAAGCATGGGTTGTTTGAATGGTTGTTTATGCCATTTGGTTTTTGCAATGCAATTGCAACATTTATGAGGGTAATGAATGATGTGTTCATGACTTACATAGATGATTTTTTCATTGTCTACTTAGATGATATTTTTATCTTTAGTCGAATATGGGAAGGTCATATAATGCATGTCAAGACAATCCTTGAACTCTTGAAGAAGGAGAAACTATATGTAAAATGTCTAAATGTGAGTTTGTAAAACATTCTATGGTATATTTGAGATACATTGTAGTGAATGGTCAACCAAAAATAGATCCCACAAAAGTAGAAGTTATTGTGAAATGGCCCAAACCAACCAATACTACCGAAGTTTGGAGCTTCTTAGGAGAAGTATAGTAATGGAGGAAATTCATTGCTAATTTCTCTTTCATAGAAGTCGTTCTGCATGCATTAACAAGTGTAAAACAACTATTTCAATGGGGAGGCAAGCAACATAAATACTTCGAGAAATTGAAGGAAAATATAAGAACCACACCATTTTTGGCTCTATCAAATCTACAGCGACCATTTGAGATTCAAACATATGCAGGTGGATATTCCATGGGACCATTCTTGATGCAACGAGGTAAACATATATGTTATCATTCTGAGACTTTTACTCAAGTCGTAATCAACTATCCAACATATGATAAGGAATTGTATGGCTTGGTACAAAGTGTTAAGAAATGGAAGAATTACTTAATGGGAAATGAGACAACAATTCATACATATCACCATCCATTATAGTATTTACAATAAAAAACCAAGCTACAAAAATCACAACATTTCAGGTGGATGGGTTTCTTACAACAATTTAATTTTGTAACCAAGTATAATAAAGGTATTTGTTGGGCCCTTTGTTTTGATGAATAGAAGTTGTGCACGTCATATTGCAGCTTCATTTTGGTAAACATAAGTTGCACAAGTTGTCGAGGATTTGGACATCAGACTAAAGAAAGAATTAAAGAGTGGTTGGAAGGACAACACAACATTTGTTTTGAGGAAAGAAGTTGCAACAATATCAAGAAGAAGAGAGAAATCCCAAGTTCTCAACCAACAAACCTAAAGATCAGATTATATATATGAGATTGATATGATTGTAAAAGGGTTGCTAGGATAGAGTGTTGTTGTTAGGCTGGAGTGTTGAAATGGGATTATTATTTTTCTTTTTGTTGTTAGTATTGTTGTTGTGACGAGATTCATTGTTGTAATGGTTTGTATTGTTAGCATAGCTGAGTTTGGAGATTTGGGTAAGAACCAGACTATCAATGTATCATAGTTATGTATCAGTATAGATGTAAAGGAGCAAGAGACTGTAACATTGTCTCATATTTGATGAGAAGCATACTCTGACTACTTGTGTATGATAATCAAGCTATGATAAGAACCTGATATGTTAATATAATTAGAGGCCCAAATTTTGGATATATCTTGTGTATTTAGTCTTATGAATGTAATGAATGTTGCTATGTATTATATTTTATGTCTGATATACTTAACGTGTTTCATTATGAATGGAGACACAACTATCTTTCTTTATTCCTAGTTAGGAATTTCTCATAACTACTACAGGATTAATCTATTTTGTGGAAGACTAATATGAATATTGATAACTCATAGGTATGTCTAAGTATTCTCCTTGCCCTTCCCTCTCTTTCTTGTCTCAGTTGCACTTCGGGTGAGACCTCTTCCCTCTCGAGAAGATGAAAATTCTAGCACTCTAGACTACTTCGGTACCTTTTGTTGGTAACTTAAGAAGGACCCTGGTCTGATCACTTCTGCACCAACAATATTCATAACAAGATTGCAGATATGTTGTCAAGGAAATTGATTAATGAATCTATAATACTAAGGTATAATCCCTTAGCTCATGAAAGTTATGTTGAACAATATGCTAAGGACAACGATTTTAAATATGTGTATATGGATTTAATTCATGGAAATCAACAGTTGGATTATCATATGCATGAAAATTTATTATATCATCTTGGAAAGATTTGTATACCCAGGGATGAAAGAGTAAATGTAATTAGATAAGCTCATACATCTCTCATTTTTGGTCATTTTGGGGTTGGTAAGATAGTAGCACGGTTGCAAAGATATTGTTATTGTCCTCGAATGAATGAGACAATTTTCAAGTATGTAAAAGGGTGTGTTATGTGTGCCACAAGTAAGCCTAGCAATAGAAAGTTGGGATTATATACACAATTTCTAGTACCTTCTCATCCATGGGAAAGTATCTCCATGGATTTTGTATGGGGTTTACCGATGTCCAGGACAAGTCATGATAATTTATGTCATAGTGGATAGATTCAATAATATGTGTATTTTAATGCCATGCAAGAAACAGGTCACAATTTAACAAATAATACATATGTTATTTGTTAATGTATGGGTTCATTTGCGGCTTCCTACATATATTATATCGGATCAGGACTCACGATTTTTGGGAATTTTTTGGTATCATTAATGGGAACTAATGGAAACTATGTTAATAAGAGAACAAATTTTCATCCACGGAAATATGGAGAGACATAGGTGGTAAACAAAACAATGGTACATTTTCTTCGGGGACACTACAACAAGTATCCTAAGTTATGGGATGAACAGTTTCCCTATGTACAACATGCTTATAATCATGCCATGCATTCTTCTACTCATAGAACTCCTTTTGAAGTATGTTTGGGTTACTTGCCTAAATCACCTATGGATTTTTCTTTTGGAGAAGCAATTAAAGATAATGGATAGGATGATATAGACAAAGTTGAAAGATTCATTCAGAGGATCCAACAAGTACATGAAGTAGTATAGGAACAATCGGAGAAAATCCAAGTAAAATATGAGGCTAGGCATGTTAAACATCAGGTTGATCATGAGTTTCAAGTCGGTGATGAAGTATGGTTACATATTAGCAAGGATAGAATGAAGGGTGAAGGTAACAAG
>SNQJ01S0302468.1:0-10285 GCA_010110895.2 Picea sitchensis | reverse complement strand
CTTGTTGTTTCCTATCAACAACATGTCATCCACATACAATACCAAATAAATCAAATGATCACCAATTAATGTAAAATACAAACAGTGATCCTCTTTGCTTCTTTTCAAGCCAAGTCCCAACATACAAGTATCAAATTTTTGATACCACATCCTTGGTGATATTTTTAAACCATACATGGAATTTTTCATCTTGCATACCAACGCCTTCTTTCTCTTCACAACAAAGCCTTATGGATGCTTCATATAGATTTCTTCTTCTAGATCCCCATGTAGGAATATTGTCTTCACATCCATATGTTCTACTTCAAAATCAATTGCAACAACAACAGATAACATAAATATTATGGAAGTTAACTTGTCAACAAGAGAAAAAATCTCACCAAAATCACTTCCCTCAACCTAGGAATAACCCTCTGCTACTAACCGAGCTTTGTATTTCTCCACTTTTCCTTCTACATTCAACTTCTTTTTAAATACCCATTTGTTGTCAATGAGATTTCTTCAAGTCGGTAACTCCACTAGATCCCAAGCCTCATTCTTATCCAAGGCTGCCATTTCTTCATCCATGGCCTTTTTCCAGAGCTTTCCATCATCTGAATCCACTACCTCCCTGATAGTTCTAGGATCATCATCAGTAATAGACAAAGAAAAATATGAACGAAAATCAGATGGAGTATACCTTTCTAGTAGCCTTCTTTCTCAAACCGATCTCCTCAATACTGGAGTATGAGGATCTTCTTCTTATGATTCTTGTTCTTATGTAGAGTCTGATTCATCGTCCTTTAAATCAAACTCTATTTTCTTTGGTTCTTCCTTACTTGGTAGGAATTCTTGTTTAATAACATCCTTCATTTCTCTAAATACCACATCTCGGCTATACAAAACCTTCTTATTTTCTAGGTTCCAAAGCTTATAACCTTTGAGACCATCTTTATACCCAATAAAGATACACTTTTCAACCTTCTTATCTAGCTTACTCTTGTTTTCCTTTGGAACATGACCATAGGCCTCACAACCAAATACCTTGATATGTGTGAGAGAATTTTTCTTACCAGTACATACCTCTTGTGGAGTCTTTTCATCCAACGCTGATGAGGGTGATATGTTTATTGAGTAACATGAAATACCCACTGCCTCTACCCATAATTCTTTCCCTAACCCGAGACCACTGAGCATGCACCCTGTTTTTTCCATCAGTCTTATTCATCCTTTCTGCAACTCCATTCTGATGAGGTGTATATGGAGTAGTATTTTTCCTTGCTATACAACACTTCTTATAGAATTCTTCAAATTCATTCCCGCAGAACTCTCCACCATTATCTGTCCTCAGCACCCTAATTATTTTCTCTGTTTGATTCTCAACAAGAGCCTTAAAGTCTTTAAACCTGTCAAAGACTTCATATTTCTTCCTGAGGAAATATATCCAAGTATTCCTCAAGAAGTCATCTATAAATGAGACATAGGACACAAATTTTCAAAATGATGGAACCAACATAGGTCCAAACACATCAATGTGAACTAGCTGTAAAATTCCTTCTACCCTTGTTGCACTAGAGGGGAAATCTTACCAAATTCTGCTCCCATATACACAATGTTCACAGAAATCAAAATCCAAAGAGTAGTTAGACATACCTTCAACCATACCTTTAATGTGTAGTAGTCGAAGACCCTTCTCTCTGATATGCCCCAGTATTTGATGCCACATCATAACCTTTTCTCCATAGACTATAGGAGTTCTTTCTTCTTCAACTCCAATATCAGGAACAATGGAACTATTACACCCATCAATAATAGTGATTCCTTTAAACTTATAAAGAGTTCCAAACCGAACTCCCTTTAGCAACACCATTGCTCCTCGAACCATCCTGTACGTTTCCTTTTCAAATATTGTTTTCACCCATGCATCATCCATTTTTCTTACATAAATCAAATTTCTGGCCAAACCTCGGATGTGCAGAACACCAAGTAGTGTTATAATCCTTCCATATATGAGCCTCAACATGGAGTTTCCTCATCTTATGATTCTGGTTGTCAAATCATCACCTAGGAAAACATTACCTCCATCATACCTTTCATATTCACAGAAGCACTCCCTGTGGGGAGTAATATGAAAGGATGAACCTGAGTCAACCAACCATGCCTCATGATCTGCATGTGTGCTTGAAGAAACCAAGTACACATCCACTCCTTCTTCCCTGGAGGTCTTTTATTCTGTAGAAGGAGCTTCTTCAAATCCCTTCGTTTTCTCAATTTTGGATCTAAATTGTTTCGTGTAGTTCCCTTTTTTTTCACATCTCCAACATACCTTTACAAACTTTCCGGGAGATTTAGATCTAAACTTAGACTTAGATATCCCACTTGAGGACTTAGATCTATTTCTTTCCTGGGTGCATCCTCTTGCAAATAATGCGTCTGTGCTCTGTTCTGGGTTCTTCCATCTCATTTCCTCCGACAACAAGGATGAGACCACTTCATCAAACTTCAAGGTAGTTGTATTACTACCTATGGCCACAACTAGACTATCTCATGTGTTTGGTAAAGATCACAGTAAACTGATACACTTATATTCATCTAAAATTTTAATCCCAACAGATACTAACTAACTTACTATAGTATTGAAGGCGTTCAAATTCTCTTCCACCGAGTCTCCATCTCTCATCTTCAGGTTATACAACTTATTTCTCAGAAATTTTTTATTTACTAGAGACTTAGATTGATACAACTTCCCCAACTTATCCCATAAATATTTGGTTGTAGCTTCCTCTGACACATTCAATAAAACTAAATCTGAGAGACACAGTCGCACTGTGTTCTTTGCCTTCTGATCCAAATTTTTCTATGCATATGCTAAAGTTCTCGTAGGTGCATTACCTGGATCCACCACGATCCACTAATCTCTTTCCACCAACAGATCTTCCATCTTGAGCTTCAAAAACTCAAAACTTTGCCCATTAAATTTCTTGATCTCCATTTTCAAACTCCTTTCCATTTATTTTCACCTAAAAATCAATACCACAGATCTCCCAGTGTAACAAGAATCATCACAGTCCCAATCCAAACCCTTGACCACAAAGGCGTCTTCTCGAAGCCAACAAAGCTATGATACCAAATGTAGATTTTAACCTTGTACAATATTTTACTGCAAATAGATTTTCAATAAAATAATAGAAAAGATACAATGTAAAATACACACATTACACATATATTTTTCCCCTGGAAACCCAAACTGGGAAAACCAACATATTTTATATTCATTCATAGTGATACATTGTTTACAATACAATATACATATAGGAGCCAACGACATCCAAAACCATAAAAAAATGAATTGGATTAGTCAACAAACCTAATTTCTTAACCGAAAATAGAAAACCATCGACAAAAACCATGTGTCGAAAAACCGCCCAACAATGGACAGAAAAATCGAGGTGACACAAAAAATGAGGAAAAAATGTGACACGTTTCTCGAGGAAAAAAAATTTCTCAGGGGCGCTGCCTCTGAACCCTCGCGCAGGGAGGAAATTTCCCCCCTGCAACCCCCCAAGGGGGGGCCTAGTTCCCCCCTCAAACCCCCCTATGTGCCCAATGCAACATAGAAAACACTAGAGCTAGTCGTGCAAAGAATATAACACATACCCAACACTAGAAAATTCCCCAGTATGGTCGCCAATCTATTGTAGGTATTTTTCACCCTGCAAGAGCTGAGCTCCCTTAGGTTCTACCATCACCTATGATAGAGATAGAGACATAAAATAAGTATTTTCCTATATCTTATTCATACATGAAAACCACCAAATAAGATGAAATCGTCCCAAAGATCAAAGCAATCATGCATGGATTGATAACCAAACTAATAGTATATCATAACACACAATTATACTAATTCTCTACCAATGAATACATAAAATTGTATGAACAATTGAATAGAGGGAAACATTAGTATGTCTTCTATTAATCAAAGAAGTTGATGCAATGGTCTCCTTCAAACCTCCTTTCCCAAGTCTTGCAACCAAATCACCAGAGTAACCTTTCTATCTCGTTCCTCCTCCTTTTCCTTGGGAAATGGATTGGTTCTTATAGGGATTTAGGGATAAGGCCATATATTTATTAGGATAAGATTCTTGAGCTCATAATGGAATCCTTCTCAAGGCTAAACCCCGAGAAATCAGTGGGAGGTCTTATCCATCGAAGCCAAATCCATAAACAGGAGATTCTAGATTTCATCTCTCCCTAGACACATAGATAGAGCGATTGGTCGCTCACTGGAAAGCCAAAAGGAGAGAAAATCCCTCTTGGCCACACCATTAGTGAAGGAAAAGGGATACCGGGTGGGAAATTGGCTAGAAACTTAGTGAAAAAGTGGTAGGTTTTAAGGGCTAATATGAGGGTTTTCTAGGGGATAACTATTGATGTTTGGACAACATGGGGAAGACATTCTATTAGATTAAAAATTAATAATATAATTATTGATTATTAAATACTATATAGAATAAGTAAATGATAATAATAAATAGTTATTGGTTATCCAAGGGACGCATCCTTTCATGGATGGTCACCATATGTTCCCTATACTTGGAACACTCATCATTGTAATAATATATCGATCTTATTTAATATGAATAAAAACAACATGGTATCAGAGCGAGACTGGGCTTGAATCCTTCACAAGAGGCCCCAGGAAAATGATAGTAGAGTAAAATGTTATGAGTGTTGAATTTATGCGGTTTTTACAATCTCTATGTACAACATATTTATTTTTTACTCCTACCTAAATTATATAAATAATTGCATAAATTATGGTGGGCAGTGTTATCACGCAATTTCTACTTTGATATAAGGGAAAGGCAAATGAAGACAAATTGGCGTAATGGGAGACTATCCTATCACTGTCACCTCAACAAGATGTATCTTTCTATTTAGGGTGGTAGGCCCAGGGGAGACATCCCCGATGACCTGGGGTTTTGAGAAGGCAAAGGATAAAGGAAAAGTAAAAGGTTCCCTCTCACAAGTCACCATTGATAAGAAAGTCCAGTTAAACAACCAATAAAGAAATGATAAGCCAGAAGTGTACCTTCCCGGAACAAAGCAACATGAAAACTATAGATTTGAAAGAGTACTTGTTGGTTAGTACTTCATATAACCATTGACTTTCTTAAATGAAACAATTGGTTTAATATAATGAAGTAAACAAAAATCTTATAACAACAATGATTATAGAGCAATACTTCACATAAGATGTCTTAAAATTAGCATCAAAATGAGTAAAGCCATTCACATTGAAATCATAACATTAACATTTGGCAGAAGCATATGAGACAAACTATGATTCAGCCTTTACACTTTGCTTTATGAGCTTTTAATGTTGCATTAAATGGTTGTAGCTTACTTTAATAATAGCAACAAGTAGGTTAATGGATCAATCTAATCTAGGGTTAGAAGGTGTTAGTAGGTTGTTCAAATATTTAGATGTTTGAAGGTTGTGATAAAAACACTCAAGCAAGAGGTCTTAGACTAGTGCATTCATAAGGAAAATGGAGTCAACAAGTAGCATAAATAATTGAAGGAGAAAGATGATAGTGATAGAGTCAAAGACAAGAGGAATTTTATGGATGAAGTGTAGGTAATCCAAGGATTCAACCATCAAACCATAGGGGAAAATGACTACTAAGGTGTAGGTAACCCTAGGCCTTAGTGGTTTTTCCTCCTTCTTTAACTCAATGATAATATAAAATTGGCTATGATGAAGGAAAAATACTAGGGCGTTGCAATGGAAAGGCCCTAGCAATGGCTTCAAGAAAAACGGCTCCTTGGCATAATCTAGTAGGTAGATAGCAATTGGAACAAGGACAATAACATGTGCTTGATCCCTAGGGTTTGAGCTAGAAATTTCATAAATTAACAAAATGTAATGTAAAACACCATAACCATTCAAGTAAGAGAAGAATTGCATAATTTTACTCACATTCACCAAGTATCATCAAAGTAAACCCTAGTTGTAAACTTTCCACCAAGAAAAATTCCAATTTCACCAAAAATAACCCTTCTTCAACAAGTGTGCACCAAAATTTCAGTCCAAAACCCTAATGAGGGCCACAAATTTCAGACCTCACACAAGTGTGAGTGAAAGGTGATAACAAAAAATAGAGTTTTATCTCTCTACTTATACCATACCAATGACCTTTAATTTTACTTTAGGTAAAAAAAGGCCGACATGGCCAAATTTACATCAAAATATTGTTTTACATTAAATGTCATAATTAAAACCCTAAATCCAGCATAAATGATGACGTTATTCCCTTTTAAGGTGATGTTAGGCCCTTTTAGGGAAACGTTGTCCTCCTGGGGTAAAACGTTAGGCCTTCTTTGGCCTTAGGAACCTGCCACATGTTCCACTTGGCACACAATTGCCTCACAAAACCTCCAAAAGCACTGGATGATGTCATGGGTGTCCTGGGTGACGTCATGGGCCTTCCAAGGCCAACGTCCTAGTGGAAAGGGCACAACCCCCCTGGGTATGGGTCTGCCAAGATGTCTCAGGTGGAACATCCTCCTTTTTCTCTGGTACAATCCTCTGATCTATCTTTGCCCCCTGCCAGGGTCTCAACATTCATCTGGTGGAATTTTAGCCCCATGGAGGTCTCAACTAATCATGTCCCCATGTGTACCTATCCATAAGTGTACCTTTCCATTGGGTATGGTCCCGAAACATCAACAAATACGCCTATCATGGATGAAAATGTTTCCAAGCCCATTCATTCCTTTTGTCTTTATTCTTATTGATTTTTCTTTCAAGAAGCTAGTTAGGGGACACTGCCCCAGCGTGGTGACCAGTGGTGTCAATGTTACCCATAAGAATTTCATAGAAATTAGAAGGTTGGCTCGTGATGAGACCCCCTTTCTCTTGGCTATGCCACCAAGAGCCACTACCCTGGCATGGTGACCAGTTGCTGGTAGTGTCATACCACTACATGCCCATGGACCTAATAGGTTGGCTCGTGATGAGACCCCCTATCCTCTAACTAGGCCTTGTTTTATTATTTTATGGGTCCCTCTGTTTCTTTCTAAGAATATTTTTACTGCTTTCTTGGGGATCCCTAGGCAAAGCATCTCAAGGTTTCATTCTTTGGCTTCTATCTTTTTCCAACTACTTTTACCCTCTCATCCTTTATCCCCCTCTTCCCACAAGGTAAGGTACAACCCTTAAATATTTGGCCAACCCAATTCCCAGACCAGTGTAATGGGATGGATGAGTGGGATAAAGGTGGAAAGTGGTAAGTATGGAGGGAATGGATGATGGATTCTCATGAATCCCCCCAGTGGAAATTCAAAACCTATGGGTACCATCTTACTAGGGCATCCTGTCATTCCCCCCAGATATGGTCAAGTGGATAGGTATAAGATCCAAGCACCCATTAGAAGCAAAAATAATTAAATGCACATATTTAAAGGTTTTGAGGATCAGAGTGACAGATGCCATGATACCCAGACTCATTACCTCATGGAGCAAGACCCATTTCTGCTATAGGACTAGGCCGAGGTGACGAATGTTGCTTCTACTAACAAAGTGGAGGCGCTGAAGAATGAAAAGATGGGCCCTCCAGGGCCATGCTCAAGTTGATCTGGCTCTCTGTACTCCATGTATAGGTCCTATGGGCCTCGAGACACAATATCCTTAGTTATCCCTAAACTGGGGGATAACATGCAACAATTTCTAGTAAAAATGTTTATTTACCTAAATATGAGGAATGCACTGCATATTTACTTATACCTATATTTATGCAAAGAATCGCATGAATTATGGAGGAACAATTTAACAAAGTCAAATACTATGTGGATGGATTATAACCAAATTAATGTTTGGGTATTTATAGAAGGTATTCTCCAACTATTTATAAGAAAGAAAATTTAATTTTCAAAGAGACGTGTCTTTTTTTGGATCAATCTAATATTACTATAAAAAGACACAACAATAGACACACATATTTTT
The DNA here is from genome assembly GCA_010110895.2 of Picea sitchensis. Classification (NCBI taxonomy): domain Eukaryota; kingdom Viridiplantae; phylum Streptophyta; class Pinopsida; order Pinales; family Pinaceae; genus Picea; species Picea sitchensis. The sequence goes on along the minus strand of SNQJ01S0302468.1, from coordinate 2,298 downwards.
TCTCTCTCACACATGGGATAAGTGATCTAAGGAAGGAAGAGACTAAGAAGTTGGAATTTTCCGAGTTACTTAGTGATGTTCTAGTGTTTACTAAAGTAATATGGTATATCATTGGAAGTAATTACCACTTGCGCAAAATTATGCTTGTTTAATTTAACACTAGAAAATCAGCATGGTTAGCCATATGACATCGAGTATATGATGGATGTGTGTTGGTAGCAGTATGCCATCAAGTATATGACGGATGTGTGTTGGTAGCCGCATGACATTGAGTATATGATAGATGTGTGTTGGTATTCATATGACATCGAGTATATGATGCATGTGTGTTGGTCATAGTAGAAGACATATTATTTGGAGGGTCACTATATATAGTTGTGCACAAGATAAATTGATCTCCTCTAGGATATGCTTTTTGTTTTTCTTGTTTCTTGTTCCTGGAAGGTCACAGATAATCGCTCTGAGAAGGAGCCATAATGGCAGTCGTAGGAGGTAGAAATGGAGGGAAATGTCTTCCAACATGATATCAAAGAAATATATTTCCAGACATGATGCTCAGAGACAAGAAGTCTCTAGGAGAAATGTACCTCCCAGGATGGGACCATGCAAGATAGGAGAGACAATTCCAATGATAATGGATACAACGAGCCAAGAACAGTTGTAGCACAACTATGGTAGATCTAGTAGAGGAGGAAAAAACATTATGAGACTCAAAGGGAGCAGGTGTAGAAATCCCTGTACATGAGTCGATCCATGAGATGTTGAGGAAGAAGGCATGGAAACAGTTCAAATGTATGTAGAGGCACTCCCATAGAGGGAGTCGATACTACATCTAGAGGGAGAAAAGATTGAATTACCTCAAGAGAAGGAGAAGAGCTACCTTTAGTGTCAGAGGGAGCATAGACAAAGGAGGATTCACCTCCATCTCTAGAGGGAGTGTTGATGTTTTTCAGTTTCCTGAGACATTGGTTTCATGAGGGAACCTCGATATATCAAGTATGGTTCAAGATGAATTAGCATGATCAACATTTACCTATGTTTCTATGGGAAAAGGCATCCATGACTGCAGTGTACGTTTAGAATAGAAGTCCTCATAAGACTTTGAGGAACATGAAGCCTAAGGAGGCCTTCAATTGAGTGAAGCCTGAGGTTGGACACTTTAGGATATTTGGGTGTCTAGTATACATTCATGTACCCAAGGAGAATAGGATCAAGCTAGACCCTTCAGGCAGAAAGGGTAAATTTGTGGGGTACAATGAGTCTTCAAAGGCATACCTGATCTATATCCTTGGTTAGAGATAGACTGATGTGAGAAGAGATGTTATCTTTGAGGAGGAGGTATCCTTTAAGAGATTTAGAGGATATCACATGGAGATTGATCCAATTGATCCAATTAATCTCGTTGATCATGTAGCTCTAGTTTATGTTCCCAGAGATATTGCAGTAGGTCAGAAGAGACCCACATGAGCTCGTTAGACTCTACAAGATGCAGAAGGATATGAAAATCCTCATGGTACCTTCCGAGTGAGAAAGATACCTCAGAGATATTCATGCTATGCCGCAACTATGAGCCACATCATTCATTTTGAGTCTTCATGTTATGAGGAGGCAACTAGTCATCCAATCTGGAGAGATTTAGTGATGAAGGAATATCAATCCATCATGAAGAATGATGTGTGGGATATTTTTCTGAGACCTCGGGGGAATTATGTAGTGATTTCCAAATGGATCTACAATATCAAACACACAGTTGACGGGAGCATCGAGAGGCACAAAATGAGATTTTTTACTAGAGGATTCTCTTAAATGGAGGGAATAGATTATGAGGAGACATTTTCTCCTGTTGGTCGATACACTTCTATCCAGATGATTATTTCCCCTACAACATCCATGGGTTGGAGAGTACATCAGATGGATGTAAATACAACCTTTCTCAATGGAGATATTGAGGAAGAAGTATACATTGAGCAACCAGATGGTTTTGTGATACATGAGAAGGAGTCTCATGTGTGCAGGTTCAAGAAGGCCTTATATGGACTCAAGCAACCACCTCGAGGTTGGTATGCGAGGATTGATGGACACCTAATGATTTTGGGATTCAACAAAAGTGTTGTTGATCCCAGTATGTACTACAAGACTGTTAATGGTGAGTCTTTGATTTTGGTCCTCTAAGTTGATGATTTATTCCTCACCGGTACAAAGAGCCTTATTATTGAATGCAAGTATGCGTTGGCCTCTAAGTTTGAGATGAAGGACCTTGGTATGATGCACTACTTATTAGGACTAGAGGTATGGCAG
>SNQJ01S0302466.1:0-10285 GCA_010110895.2 Picea sitchensis | reverse complement strand
AACCCATCACTATCTTCATGAGTATAGAAACTCTTTTTAGAGCTAAAATGATTCTTATTCCTTCTTTCTACTTCCTTCCCCTTTTTATGTGTTTCTTTATAAGGACACCTAGTAGCATAATGACCAACTCTCCCACAGTCAAAACATTTGAAAGGAAGCTTACCTCTGAACCGTCCTGTCCCAGTTTGAAGTTTCCTTACGAAGTTTATCTCATCTTCCTCTAAGATATACCCTGATCCTTCTGTTATTTGTACTTCCTTTCCTTTTGTAGAAGTTCTAAAGACTGCTTCTTTGACTTTAGATGGTCCTCTTCTCATTTCATAAGCAGTTAGTATGCCATGTAGTTGTACCACAGTAAGATTTTGTAGATCCTGTTTTTCTTCAAGAGATGATACTTTTGACTCAAATTTTGCAGTTAGAGATCTTAAAATTTTTTCCACCAAAGTAGATTCGGTTATTGTTTCTCCCAGATTTCTCATGTGATTTACAATATCATCAAGACGTAAAAATAAATTTGCAATGCTTTCCTCATTATTCATTTTAAGATTCTCATATTGAATTCTGAGAGTTTGCAGTTTAGCACTTTTTACCTTTGCATCGCCTTCATAACTTAGAATGATTTTGTCCCATATGTCCTTTGTTGTGTTCAGCTGCATGACTTTGACAAATTCTGATTCAGTTAGACTTCCTAACAGAGCATTGACTACTTTTGCATTTGTTTCATAGGTTTTTCTTTCTGTTGGATCTGTTGGTACTACAGATGGATATTGATATCCTCCTTCAACAATAGCCCATACATATTCTCCCAGAGACTGAAGATAAGATTTCATCCTTGTTTTCCAGAAGATTAAATTGTTTCCATTGAAGAGTGGAGGCCTGATAGATGCTAATCCGTCTTGATTCCTCATTTTGATTGATCTTCCTTCTAGTGGATAAGCCTTTTCAGAAGGACCTAGCTCTGATACCGATTGTTGAGAAATACTGAGAGGGGGGGGTGAATCAGTATTTAGAGCAACCAATTAGTTTTCTCTTTTCTTTCACTGAGAACCTTAGGCTACTTTGTAGAAACCAGCTATTGTGTCATCTTAAGAAAACAAGAGTGCATTCAAAGATCTTATTATGACTTTCTTCATTCATCAGATGTCTATTAAGCAATAATTCAGTGCAGTAGATAATGAATAAACCAACACACATGAGTAAGACACATGAACACCAGGATTTAAGGTGGAAACCCAAATCGGGAGAAAACCATCGCTGTTGTTGTCTCTGTCTTCAATAATTATTATTAAGAAAACATGTTACAACATTGTACTAGTGCAGACTCATACTAGTACGCAGGCTTCTACCTACAGAAGGCTCCAACCTTCTCTCATTTACCAGACTTTCCTAGAAGGGAGCTTCAACCCCCTGAACATAGCACCAGTTTCTACTGGTAGGATGCTTCTACTGAAGGCTTTAACCCTCAGACTCACTGTTGACCATGTTTCATCAATTTTCACACTGGATCAGTAATAATATGTGTTGCTTGAGCAGTTCAGATCTATAGTAACTTACCCGGATTCATTGTAGATCTGCCACCCAACTGCTACAATGAGGTTCCTCCCACTTCAAAATTTTCTGTCGCCTGCACAAATGACCTCAGCGACCTGTAGATGTCCCTACTGTTAGAAACTGGCCACCACCTCCTGCAAAAAGGCCCCTGTAACCAATCAATATCCTTACCGCTCTCCTTGCTTGCAGATCTACCGTAGAAAAGGGCATTGAACCCTTCTTAAGACCATGGGTCAGAAACATTCAACACTCCCATAGATCCCTATTGCTCTGGGTCCATATTTATAGCTCTGTAAAAATTTGAATTAAACCTACGCGTGCCTTTCGGGTTTTCAACATTCTTGGTGTAATAGTTTCTTTGCCTCTTGAGTTCACGATTTGTCGATCCCCGAATTCCTCTGAGCTCTTGACACGTGCCCCACCGAATGGACGGATCGTATTCTACATCGGGGTTTCCTCCCCAATCCTTCGTTCACGGGAATACTGATTTGCCGATCGTCCAAATCCCGATGCTCCTTTCATACTGACAGTTGGCCCCCACTGATTGAGGTTTCACGGTTTGCGACTTCAAAGTGCACGAACTCCTTGTTCTTGGGATCTCCGATATCCTGATGCCGACTATTCCCAGGTTACCGACACATTTCCACCACTAGTTCCACCTGTGGCCCACACGACTCTCCTATCAGGATATCGCCTATCGCGATTTCGGGATTTTCGTTGTCAAGACATTTTGACATTCCAAAGTCCCGATCCCCAATCCTCGATACTTTGCTGATGTCACTCGTGGTTTGACATGTGTTAGATATAGCCATGTGTCACTCTGATTCATGACTTTCATGTTCTTGAAGTTTTGAATCTTCCTAACACCTGTCATTACCTGGTTGTGCCATGTGTCCCTTGTTGACGTGGTCTGCTGTCGTGAGTTGGATCGACGGTCTAGATCACATGTTGATCTGACGGTTCAGGTTCAGTCGGGATTTCTTTCATCGTGATTTCGGGGTTTCTTTTGTAATTGATCACGGGACTCGTGAAACTCCGATTCCCGATTCTCCTATGAGCAACACTCTGACAGCGCCGGATCCTTTGCCACCTGTCCTCGTAGATGGATGGTCCCTATTCATCTGGGATTTCGAGACTTTCGATGTCTCGACTCACTTTTCACTGGGATCCCCGATTTCCCGATGGCCAATATCCCGATGCCTCACCAGAATGTTGACGCGTTTCCTGCCCAGATCAACGACTAGGAATCTCTTTCCAATATCCCAATGACTTGTCCGGGATTTCTCCTCTGCACAGTAGGACTTAACCCCTGTGCAACTCTTACAGATCCGATGACTCTTGGGTTTTCTTCTCAGATCCTATGGCTCAGATCTGTTCTCCCTCTTTGCGTTCATACGCGCCCATCCAAAACTCAACCATACATTGATTTTCTTACATGAAAACTCTTGTTCTTCCTTTGTCTCATCAATGACAATATTTCCAACACATCGTACATATTCTTCGATGACTCAAGATGGGAGATGTAGGGTATTAAGTGGTATTTTATGGAATCCACTATGACACTCATGGCATTGATGTCAACATATTTGAACTTCTCCATAGCTACAACGTTCTGCGGTTCCTTCTCTTCTCCTTCTGTAAACTCTGGCTTCACAATCTTTCCTTTCACAATATCCAACACTTTATTCTTGGCAAGGATGAGTTCAATCCTTGTCTTCCATGCTTTAAATTTAGAGGCTCCATCTAGCTTGTTCTCAGACTTCATAGAGTTCATCATGGCTTGCTTGACTTGGTCAAACCCTAGATTTGACCAAAAATCCAAATTTCACGTCTTGGCCTTTTGAGTGTACTAGGATATGCACTGGGCTAGGGTGCACTGATCTATCCAGAGATTAAGTCAATCTCGTCAATTAAGGTGCCTCGACAAGAGGTTTAGGGTTTTTGCAACTGCTTCTGTTGGTAACCCTAGTTGCAATGCTTTTGGAAACTGCTCCTGCTAGTAACCCTAGCGGTAATTCCTCAACGAGCTCAATGTCTAGCAGCTATGTTTCCTTCCAGCATTTCAGGCTGACTGAAGGGGTGTGGGCCCATAACCTGTTAGAATATAGAATATGGTGTGCTCGTTTTACCATTGACGATACCCTCGTCACCCAACCACAGGCCGAAGCCTCCCTCCAAGCACCTTAACCTTGACTGAGAATTCCTCCGGAAGCAAACCCTAGTCTAGATAGCCAAACAAAGAGTAGCGCATCAATCCCCAAGGATAGCGCATCACAAAAGATGATCAGATAGTCCCAAACCCTAGCCGATATTCAAGCCAAAACTGAGAACTTGTTGTTTCTCCAGCTACACCAGCTCTTCCTCCAAACCTACGCACATAACTGCAACTGCAGTGCACACCAAACTGTAGAACTGCAATTCTGAGATGCTGCAAATGAGAACTGGCGCCTTGTATTTATAGTAATCTGTCAGTTTTGCTGGGGCCGACTTCTCCTTCTGGGTATGTGTCTGTTCAGTATATTATTATTATTTCTAGTCGACTTCTTCTCTTCGAGGCTAATAGCCTAATATAAATTATCTTCTTGAGACGATAAGGCTTCTAGAGTTATTAGCCAACACATTAGGGTTTCTCTTGCTTCCCATAGTTTTCTATTCTCGTCAGGTTCTCACGTGGGGGTAAATATCTCCCGCAACTACCATAATATTAATAGTGACAGCTACGCTCATTCACAAGAATATGATTACAATGAGGCTCTAAAGGCCTTTTTACAATAAACAGGAATGCCAAAAACCCTAGACATCCAAAAAACCTAACCCTAGGAGATGAAGCACCAAAAGTCATCTGGGCCCTGTCTAGGTAAGTTAGTACATCAACTTCCCAGGGTCGTAACTTTTGCATACGATCTTCGTTTTAGGCGTATGATAGCCCGTTGGAAAGGTATCATTAAGGAGATTCATTTTTGGGGCTCAATAATTCCTTTGGATATCATTGAGAATATTGTTACACATGATTTTGGTCATCTTGGTGATATCTTAACAAGGGTGTATTCAGGCTCCCAACTAGAACTTTCTCCTGAGAAAAGTGGCATTTATCTCCTTCCAGAATACATATTTTTAAAGTGAGTTCGCAGGCTGCCTACAGCCTAGGGTGAGAGAGTTCCTCATTCTCATAGGCCTCCTTCATTTAGGGTGCAAAATTCTCACAATTTTCTCTATACACAGGGTGTGAACTTGTTTTTAAGCTTTGGAAAGAGAAGAGGTCTCGAGGGTTCTAGAAGGGAATCTTCTAAAGAATGAGTTGGAATTCATATGGTTGTCACTTTACTGGATTCTCTGATTTGATGGGATCATTATCATCCATGTAACCATCTCAACCTCTCCTATATATTGAAATGATTCTCATGGAAAAGGTTAAGAAAGATTAATTGAAGAATTGGTGAAGGAATTGTGTGAAGAACCCTGTTTAGACAAAAGCTTGGAGACTCTAGTTGGTCTATCAATAGGAATTGTATCTTCTTCATGCAAGTATAGAGAAAGTGTGTGTGTTGGAACCAAGATTCACCGAAAGGAAGCTTGCGACATCAAGGCGATCAGGTTATATCTTCTACTTTCAATTAATATGATACAACAACATGTCCCTTTCCCATAAAGTCACTCTTACTTTATTGTGTAATTCCTTGATCATATGCATAAGTTGACGTTGAATACATTTTGCTATATTAACTTTGGTTGGTTCGTGTTGTCTTGGAATTGACCTCACGAGAGCACCAGAGTGAAGTGGGAGAAACAGAGACCTAAGGAAGCGATACAAAGGTATGTCACTTGTTCCTCCTTACTAGCTAATTCAATGATTGCAACTTAGGGAAAGAGTCACATCCTGTCCTATTTTGTTCTGGATCCAGGTGGATCTAGGGAGATATGTTAGTGTCTACACCTACTGATTAGTCTGATAACAAAGATCGATCCCTAAAAAACTTCATTTAGTCCCTCAAAATGGCCCCAAAAGTTAAAACTGCTAAAAATAATAAATTGCCAAAATTGCCAGAAAACTGTTTTGAGCCAGTTGGAAAAGGTGGGTGGCCACCGATATCCACGTGGATCAATCCTCCCTCCTTAGGAATAAATGGTCTCCATTGTGTTGATTCCCCCCATCATATGAGGAAAATTCTGCTGAATTTGGCCTCGGGTGAGTCACTTGCCTTGGTGCAGGAGCTATCCTGCCTTGACAACTCGATAAAGTTTGATCCTTTGCTATCGATTTCCCTTGATCTGTGTGTCCACAATATGATTGTTGGATTATTTTTGTATGTAGTCAGGGTTGATCTCTGTTGGTGTCATTTGTTCTACTACGTCTGAGGTTTCCAATAATGGTGGGAAATAAGGGCAAAGGAGATCCACATTGAACACTGGGTGCAGGCCAAGGAAAGGAGGAATGTTGAGCACAAAATAATTATCCCCCGTGGCCTTGGTGATGGTGTACGACCCAGAATGGAGTGGGACAAGATTTTTATGGGTTCATGTAAGGAATTATTTCTACAAGTGAAACCAAACTTTGTCGCCCACCTGAAACTTATGTGGCACACGATGTTGATCATGACGCTACTTGTACTTGTCATTGGACTTTTGTAGGATATACTGAACCTATTGGCAAATGTGTTGGATCCTCTCAATGAACTGGGTGGCTTTGTCAACTTCAGTTGGAGCAGGAGATGAGTTAGTCGAGGTGAATGGAAGGTGAAGTGCAACATCTGTGGGACCCATTGGTTGGAATCCCAACCCCACCTGAAAGGGGCTATGTCCAGTTGAGCTATTCAGGGCTCCGTTGTAGCTATGTTGGACATAGGGAAGGCTCTCATACCATGTGTGAGGGTGATTTGAATTATAGATGTGAAGGATATGCAAAATCATTCGATTTACGAACTTGGTTTGGCCATCTGTCTGGGGGTGGAAGGCCGAGGATTTGGTGAGCTTGCTATCCAATAGTGACCAGAGGCTCAATAAGAATGTCCTGAGAAATTGACTGTCCCAATCTGAGACAATGATTTGTGGGATTCCAAAATGTACCCAAACTCGTTCAAAGAAGATCTTAGCAGTGGCCTCCGTTGTGATGTTCTTCTTGCAGGAAACCATAATCGCCATCTTAGAAACGTGATCAACAACCACAAAAACACAGCCATTTCCCCTCTTGGTGGATGGGAGGCCCAACATGTAGTCTATTGAGATGGATTCCCATGGCATGTCAGGAGTAGGAAGAAGGATGTACAGGCCCTGTTTCGCATTGGTCAGTTTGGCAATAGCATAGGCAGTGCAGGACATAATATACTTGTTGACCTCCTGTCGAAGTTTCGACCAGTAGAAATTTTTTTGTAGCATCACCATTGTATTTTAGACGCTGAACTATCCTACCACCCAACTGTATTAGGCTTGCCAGATTATCTTCACTTGCTTGCTTGATGGAACATAGATATGTCCCAAACGACACAACAACCTATCCTAAAGATGGAAATTATCGACAACTATGTTTGCACCCAACATTTGGTAGGTGGTGGAAAAGTGCAGGTCTGTCTCATAGAGTTGGGGGCATCCAGAGATCTCATGGCCACAGGATTCTAGCACCATGGTGAGTGTCACGACTGGTGGTCTGCTAAGGCAATCAATGACGTGATTGGTGCTTCATGTTTTATACTTGATGTTGAGGTGAAATTGTTGCTAGTATGTGGACCACTTTTGATGGCGATCATTCTACAACTTTCCTTGTGTCTGCATGAACTGCAGTGGCTATGATCAGTGTGGATGACTGTCTCCTTCCGAAGAATGTAATGTCTCCACTAGCGCTAGGCTTGCACAATGGAGTACATTTCTTTGTCATAAGTAGGGTACTTACGGACAACATATGATAGTGTCTCAGTATGATAGGCCACGAGGTGGTCGTGCTGAGTGAGAACAACACCCACTGCATAGTATGAAGCATCTGTCTCGATATCAAAGGGTTGTTAAAGGTCTAGTAGTGAAAGTATTGGGGCTGAACACAAGCACTACTTCAAATCGTTGAATGCTTGTTGTTGGGACTGGCCCCACGCAAATTTCTCCCTTACCACCACCCGTAGTTATTTGGTTGAGGGCCCATGCAATATGGGAGAATTCCAAAATGAACCTGTAGTAGAAATTGGCAAGGCCCAAGAAACTCTGAAGCTCAGTGAGTGTGGTTGGGGTTGGCCAGTTATGGATGACTTGGATCTTGGCTGGATCCACATGTATGCCATGCTGATCAATTATGTAGCCTAGGTAATGGACCTTGTCCATGCCGAAGGAGAATTTTTCCAAGTTCACATATAGCTTGTGCTGTCACAGGGTGTGCAAAACCTATTGAATATGTTGCAAGTGTTCGGCCCAAGTCTTGTTGTAAATGATAATTTCATCCAGATACACCACTACAAAAGTATTGGTGAATGGTCGCAGGATACCGTCCATCATCCTCATGAAATTGGCTGGAGCATTTGTCAAACCAAAGGGCATGACCAACCATTCAAAAAGGACTTCCTTTGACTTGAAGGCAGTTTTCCATACATTTGTTTGTTCTATCGGGACCTGGGGGTAGCCAGACTTTAGATCAATCTTATTGAAGTATTTCCCCCCCATGAATTGATCAAGGAGGTCGTCGATTCAGGGAATCGGGTACCGGTTTCTGACTGTGATTTTATTCAAAGCCTGGTAATCAATGCAGAGTTGTCAGGTTCCATCTTTCTTCTGTACCAGCATGATTGGGCTCCCACAAGGTGACGAGCTAGGATGGATGTGTCCCTTATGGAGAATTTCTTGAATATGTCACTTGATATCCTCATTCTCTAACAGAGAACGGTGATAAACTATCCCATTGGGCATCGGTGTGTTGGGGGTCAAATCGATGGGGTGATTGACTTGGCAGTATATAGGTACCCCAATAGGTGAGGAGAAGATATCTTAGTATTCTTCCATGACCTTATCTACTTGCTTCTGCCATGTGGAGAGGTCAGCCGCAGAGACCCTGGATGTGGCTGTGATCTTTCGCTTACTCTGAGATTGAATCATGAAGAAGACAAACTTCCCCATCTGAGAGATGACATTCCTACATTTCTTACCAGAGATCAAGGAAATAGAACTAAGTGGGACTACCTCGGGTATCATATACAATTTCCTATTCAAAGTAATAATAACACTATGAGGCCTAGACTCATATACATCATGACATTTCCATAAATAAGTTTGTCCCAAAATAACATCACAAACTTCGAGATGAGCAACATCACACAATACCTCATCTTTAAAGGGCTTGATGTCGAAACACAGTTGACATTGTTGGCTGACGTGGATATCGCTTCCTTGGCGGAGACATCCAATGGTGTAGGGTTGTGGATGTGGAGTTATTGGGAGGTCCAGCCACTTGATGACTTTTTTTGAGATGAGGTTCTTTTAGCTACCTCTATCAATAATGAAGTGCAACAGGGTGTCTTTTATCCGCATATGTGAATGGAACATGCATTCTTCTTCTTCTGGCTCATCTGGTTCATGAGGTTGGACCTTGGTGGCACTCAGTTCTGCATCAATGATTTGTCTTCCCCTTTCTAGTTCTGGATGAGAATTTCAACCTGCATCTAATTTAGAGGTTTCCACTTCAACCACTAATGACTTCTTTGAGTGGTAGTCAACAGTGTTATGCCAAGGGCTCTTATGGAAGTTGCTCCACTTCCCAATATTTTTCTTTGTCTTTCCGGTGTCCTTTTCTTGCGGCTTGGACTAGTTTTTCTGATACTATCCATATTTTATTTGTCCTTTGTTATGTGGGTTGGGGCAGCCCTTTCCTGGCTTTTTTTGTGCAGGGTTCCCAGGCCCAAATTGTCGTGTCTTTTGTTTGAGCTTTTGTCAATTTTGATGGCATATCCATAGGTTGTACCTAAGGATGAGATGTCCAGAAATTCCATTTTAGTCTGGAAGTATCTATGCAAAGTGTGACGATACTTGAGCACCAGATGTCCCTTTGAATCTTTGATACCCATCTTGGTGTGCAAGTTATGAAATATATTTGTGAAATCTGGCACTGCTTGGTCTCTTTCTTGCTGCAGTGTGGTCCATTTGGTATATAAGTCGTCATAAATTCTGAAAGAATAGTATTGTACCTTAATAACATCCATGAAGGATTCCTAGGTGGCCATGACTGTAAATAGTGAGGTTTCCTCTATTTCCTTTTTCTCATAGAAAGTTTCCCACCAATATTTGACATGGGGAACGACTTTGAGGAGCACAAAAGTAATCTTTTCTCTATTCGAAAAGTTATGGACAGAAAAATAGTCTTCTAGTATATTTAACCACTTGTCTACAACATCTATGTCTATATGACCTTCAAATATAGGAATATCTAAGTTTATTTGTACCTTTAATGGGGAAACTCCTCCACTCGAAGAATATGTGTTAAGCCCTAATATTGGCTCATTACCCCTTAATTGGGGCATATTGGATTAGTAATGCTATTTTATTTATGTCGGATTTAGGCCATTAGTTGTAATTTATATTAGTAATGTTATTTTAATTATGTCGGCTTTAGGCCATTATTTGTAATTATACCTCGTAGTATCCTATATATACCAAGGAGACATTTTCATTTTGAATCATCTTGTACTTGAACATTTAAGTGGGGTAAAAGGAGGTTGCCCCCTTGAAGAGGCTTATTATCTGAAATTATCTCTTTTTCAAGGCGTTG
>SNQJ01S0302463.1:0-10274 GCA_010110895.2 Picea sitchensis | reverse complement strand
AAAGTTCAACAAGTATCTCCAAAGACACCTAGCAAACAAGTACAGAAGAATCATCCTTCAGATCAGATTATTGGAAACAAATATGCAGGAGTTGAGACTAGAAGAAAAACCCGTTCACTAGAAAAAACACACCTAGCACTCTTATCTACAATTGAACCAAATTGTTTTGAAGAATCCAGTAAGAATGAATTTTGGAATAAGGACATGGATGAAGAATTGTATCAAATAGAGAAAAATGACACTTAGGAATTGGTTCCAAGACCAAAGAATAAGAATGTGATCAGCACAAAATGGGATTTCAGGAATGAATTCAAAGTGATGAGTGTTTTATAATTCAAAGTGAATACAAAATAAATTATTTCAATAATAAATTTAATGGAGAAATTACAAGTGGGTTAACCTTAAAATAAGGAAAGTTGGCCAAGTGACCTAGAAGATGTTTTTAAGGAAGCTACTTGGAGAGTATAAATAAGAGGAAAGTCTCTCTCATTTTAATCACACTTGAGCATATTGAATATCTATAGGTTTCTGAGGTAACCAAGGATATATAAGCCTAATTTTTAAGGGAAGGTGAAGAAAAGAAGGCCGAAATCCAAGGAAGGATAAATTATTTTGATGGTGCTTTCTAAGGTATGTTATTTACAAGTCATCTCACCATTTTCGCTATAAATTTTCTTCTATAATGATTTAGACCGTGAAATGGATATTCCATTGAGAAAACATACCCACGTATCTGTGGTAAAAAATTCAACTTGCAGGTCATTGTATTTTGGGAGTTACACTCCGCATAAAATAGGGTTTGTGGCTAGTCCTGAAACTAGTCAAAAACATGTGTTTTGGGTAAAAACATCATAACTTCTTCATAATAGATCCAAATTAAGTGACACCAAATGGGTTGGTTAGGGTACAGTCTGTAGTAGGCTTTGTAATAGTTTCATATCAATTCAACAAATATTTAGTGCGAGGTAATCTCTACAAGGTCACTCTTTAGAATAAGACATAATTCAGCAAGGTATGTCATTTTTTTTATAACTCCTTTTCTGAGAGGTTCCAAGTAGTGACAACTGAAGGAATTGCATAAAAAAAAGTGAAGAACATTGTGTATCATTTTCAGATATTTATACATTACAGGTTCAAATTTATGATTACTTCAAGTTAGGGTTGTTGACTAATCCAAAACTAGGCATGCGAGACTAAAGAAAAGTTTGATGAAAATGCTAGTCTCTTGTTGTTAAAGTTAAGTAAGGTTTGCAGGAATGTGATCATATACACCAAGTCTATTACAGAGCTACAAACAAGATTTGGATGATGAAATTGATGAAGGATTTTGGTTGAGGTACATGTTGAGTACATGGTTGAGACAAGTAGTTGATGAGTTGGCATATACATGAGGTGTATAGTTGATGATATTGGTACATATTGATGAGTCAGAGTTGATGAGTAGTTGACACATGATTGGTACATACTTGGTACATACTTGGTACATGGTTGGATGCACTTGTTTATGGTATAGGTTGGTGCATGGTTGATGCACTTTTTTATGGTACAGGTTGAGGTACAGGTTGAGGTACAGGTTGATGCATGGTTCAAATTTATTGGTAAAGGTTTATAGCAGTATATCTCACAATGATAGTGTCACAGTGGTTCCATCTTTCTACTTCTACTTCAGGGTGGCAAGACGGGGCAAGGACAGGTGGTTGTAGCCACCTTCCGATTGTAGCCGAAGAAAATAGGGGGTTGTAGCCTCCTTCTAGTTGTAGCTAGAAAATTGGGGAGTTGGAGCTTTCCTCAGGTTGTAGCCTGAGATACTAGGGGGTTGGGGCCTCCTTCCAGTTGCAGCTAGAAAACAAAGGAAGTTGGTTCTTCCAATGAATGTAATTCTTCAAGACATATAAGAAAAAACATTATGTGGTTTTCTCCCGATTTGGGTTTCCACGTAAAACACTGGTGTACTGTGTATGTGTGTTATTTGTATTTTTTACTGCTCATTATTGGATAATAATTCTACATTGATATAACATTTGAAGAAAAAAGATTATAATTACGCTATTACTGATTCACCCCCCCTCTCAGTAATCCAACTTAAATAAAAAAGAAACACAGAGGTAGAATTGATGAGTTAGGAATTGGAATGGTATCAGTAAGGGGAGAATGTATAAATATTGGGGCTAGAGGAACCAAAAAATCTTTGGGAGATGCAACAACAAGTACACTAGATGTAGAAGAAATAAAATCATGATATTCTCTTATTTTAGGAAACCACAATGCAAGAGAAGATGGATAGTTTTGTCAAGATTAAAATATGAACATTATAATAGAGAAAACTATTGAAGAGTGGAAAGATTTTGAAAAGACACTAAAATGAATTACCCCTCATTTTTATAAATTTTGTATATATTTTGCAAAAATCCCCACTACCAACACTCATCCAATATCTTCCACAACCTCTGCGACTAGCATTAACATTCTTCAACCCCAAGAACTCAATGAATCAATCATTGTTGACAACCAAGACCAATAGTATCTAGATGGAATGTCCTTAGAAATATATGTATTTTGACTTTTGAAATTTTTTGTACTCACATCTCCTCGCTTGTTTGGGACGAAAAGGGCTTTGAGGTTGGGGGAAGTGTTGGAGAGGCTTGGTCAACTAGGCCATATAGTCAATTAAAATGTAATAGAGTAAGTTAGTTGAAAATATAGTTGACTAAGTATTTGGGTTGGTACAGACCAAGGGTAGTTATGATATATACAAAGTTGAAGATTTGTGATCTATGTTGTTAATGATTGATTAACCACATAATAATAAAGACTACTTGTTTCTAGTCCCACAATTTATCTTTTGAGTCATGTTTGAGTCTTCCTCTTCCTTGTATGTATGGTATATTTATTTGCTATATATTATATGGTTGTTCTACTGATAATTGTTGATTATGTAATCTCTTAGATTACAACACCATCATAAACCACAAAATTTTATTCATTAGAAAAAAAATGTTAATATTGAGGTTGCAAATAGGTGCAATAATTATCATGTGCAAGGTACATACAATTGCTATGAAATTGCATTGAATTCAAAGTCCTTGATTGGATTGTAAAAATGTGTGTTTCATTTTTCCACTTTTTTTCCTTGGTCATGGTCTTTACCTTAGTATTTTATTATTATTATATCTCCATAAAATTTAATAATTCCACTCTAGTGATTTCAACCAATAGCTTCAAAAACATTAGCACTTTAATTGACAAATGCATGTTCCAAAACTATAAAATGTTTGTTTATTTTTGTTGTGCAAAATAATAAAAATAACTAGATCTATCAATATGGATGCACAATCAACAAATGTGAAACATCACCAGCACCTAACAATTACAAGACTACTGTAGATATTTTTCTAAAAAGCCATGGTGTACTTTGTTCAGAGAACTTTGTGTTCACTACTAGACTCACAAGTCGTCTAATTTGAGTCTATTAAACACTCACAAGTGTGAAAAAAAAACAATAAATAAACCTTTTAATACTTAAAAAAAAAAATCTGAATTATGATGTAAAACATATTTCCATCCACCCCACCCTGACACCCTCATGATTGCAGATTTGATTTATCTATTGGGCACCACCCCATGTTCGTTGAATACTCTAATATGAAATCGAAATCGATATAAGTTCAGTTGAAATGGCTGGATGACATGACTGCCTTTCCGTGTAAGAAATCAGACTGGTAGTTGGCTGCCATTGAGATTGTGAGATTACGGGTCCACACAGATATGATTAATGAAAATTAATCATTATCTTTCATTTTCTGTGATCGTTTGAGTAATGACGACTCCATAACTAATGATTATGAAATGATTATAGCATTTGCAAATACAGACGAGAAGAGTAAGCAAAAGGATCAAATCATTGCTGTGTTTGTGCCCTACAACATAAAAAAGAGTTCAACAAATAACTGCCTCTGCGTCATGTCTGTGCAAAAAATATTTGCTTTAAAGTAGATTTAAAATATATAAAATTTAAATTTTAAATTATAAATTCATACACTCTACACTCAAATTATTTATATAATATTAGCATTTTTTCAATAAGAAAAATGCATATATTATATGCCCCAACCCCAATTTTTTCAATAAGAAAAAATAGACTTGTAAAGTGAATGACCATAGATGTGAGTAAGAACCAATTTTTCATATTTATGTTGTTATTTAGGTTCTTTCGTTAATATTTTATATTTATATTTTAAAATATGTATAATTTCTTCATAAACATTGGCCACCATTTATAATTGGTTACACTTAGTCATTTATCGTACTATAGAATTATATTGACTCGAAAACTTTCAAATTTGACAATGTCAAGAGTTTACATTATCGTACTATAGAATTATATTTACTCGAAAACTTTCAAATTTTGATAGTGTCAAGAGTTTACATTTAACATATTAGAAACTTATAAATATAATATCTCTTATTTCCAAAAAAAAACCAAAAAAGGGACCATTGTGTTTGAACCAATTTGGGAAGAAAAAAAATTGATTGGAACTTGTATTTATAATATATTAAAAAAATAGTCAAATCTCATTAGCATGATTGGTTTCGATGGGCCTCGTTATGTATGGCAGTTCAACTCATAGGGAGGAGACACCAAAAAATCCATCCAGTTAAGGGTTGGTGTGGCCAAGGCTGGGTGTGATCCCCAGGTAATTTTGACAACTCAGATGCTCCTCGGTTGTAGTTTCTCAACCACAAGCTAGTCCCACAGGTCACGAACACACTAGTTTAACAGGAGGTAGTTGATCAGGCCTTCTTATCCTTACATGATGTTATGTGCATTATTCTAGTATTAGAAGTGCCATATTTTACTAAGACTTTTTTCCTAGAATGTGATGCCTCGAGTACGGGTCTTAGAGTGGTTTTGATGCAAGAAGGGAACCCTTTGGCATTCACTAGTAAGCAATCGTGTGACCACAATTTGGGTAAATCCACATATGAGAAAGAGATGATGGCCATCCTTCATGCAGTTGAGACTTGGCACCCATATCTGTTAGCCTACTTACCTTATCAATCACTAAGTCTAATTGTCACCTATATTTGTATTAAACATCATAACGAAGAAGAGATGCAATGCTAGAATTGAACGCAATCCAAGGAGAAGACATTATTAAAAGGGAAATTCGTTGATTTTGGAGTGCCTATAGGTAAAATTTATATTTCTCTTTCAATATTTATCTCGTTTGAACGATTTAAGTTGTGTTGGAAACTAGATTCCAAGTTGCATCAAAGGGTATTTTGTTTTCTCAATATTCATATATGTTTTAAAGATATTCATCCTGTAAGAAATGGATTTTGTCCAAATGTGGAATATGCAACTATTAAAATGCATATTTTGACCTCCATACAAAGACAAATTAAGCATATAACATAGCATTGAAAAGGTATTTTAGAAATTTGTCAAATCCCTCTCAATATTGATTGAAAAAATAAATGTTTAATGACAAAATATTGCTGATAAAATTCACCCCAAAATGGAAAATGGATGCTATAAATGAAAAATGTTTTTGTCTCTAAACAAGAGGATTATTTTTTTTGTGATAGAGGTTGCAAATGGAACACCTAGGTTATTACCCAAAAGGGTATCATCAATTTTTTCGATTGATTTTTTGTTGATGAGATTTCATCCACAAAACTTCCTATGATTTTCCTAAGTTGTGGCGTCCAACGATTTGATCTTGAGTTCGATCCACACTTGTATTCCCTTGCATTTATGGGCATTCATGGTCAAGTGAATTGAGATTTTACTCAATAGTGGAGAGGTGTAGACAAAAATCTCTCAATTTGATTATCATTTCTCCTAGATAGAAATGCTCCACGCGATTGAAAATATTACTGTTTAAATATTGTCCAATACTAAGAGGGGGGGTGAATCAGTATTGATTCTTTTAAAAATTTAAAACAATTATTAATTATTAATTTTATTAATCATAATAATTGATCAACAAGAATGTACAATATACAAAATTCAAATGTAACAATCAAAAGAATTATATTTTATTTACAAGCTACAACTTGTAGGAGACACCATTCTCGCTTCCTTTTTGAGAACCTACTCAAGGAGACACCAATCCCCTGTTTTAGAGCACCAACTAAAGGAGACACCAATCCTCTGTTTTCAAGCACCAACTTTAGGAAGTTGGAACTCCCTGTAGATCAGGTTCCAACCTGTAGAGGAATCCAATCCTCCCTTTTATCTAAAACCAAGGTGACACTGATACTAATCATGTTTTGGTTCTATGCCACTTAATAAAGGTCATATTTACAATTCAGATCTATTGAAATTGATTACATTAAAGGTGAAGAGATGTGCTTATGAAGGCTTGAATCCAACTTGAATATTAACTTTTTGAATGTGATATTAATCTCATATATCATCACTTAATGCAGTTGATGAACATGATAGTGGAAATAACATGCATAAGAAAATATGAGACAAGAAATTCACACATGAGGCAAGAGATCATCGAGTTGTTAACATAGTTTACCAGGCCATCCTAGCTATGTCTCCTGATCTTCTTGGAATATGAATCACTTGGCTATCCTTCCTTTGAAAGGGATGAAATATTCTCACAAAATGTGGCACATGATCCAAGGCTCTCACATAAGTGACATTTCTTCAGACACCAGAAGGACTACATTCTCCCCAATGGAGGGGGGTTAACTCTCCCAATGAAGGGGCTTACAAACCACAAGCATGATTTCTTGATTATACCCTCAAAGAGATATCAAAATAGCCTCCACATATGGCCTCCAAAACCTCTCCCAATAAAGGGGTTCAAATAGTTTTCTTAGTCTCCACATTCATGGAGACAAGATCCACAAATTTAGGGTCTAATAACCACTCAAGGACAAAAGTAAGAAAACTAATAACCACTCAAGGCAAAAAATGAGAAATCTTATCAACCAACCTTAACTTCCCTTGAGACTAGGAAATCTTAAGATTCTCAACCAACCTTACAAATAATACGTGAGATTTCCACTCAATCCAAGTATTCCTCTTTTTTTTCAATATGGATGACCAATACATGAGTTTTTCATAGTCATTCCAAGTATTAATCATTTTTTCAATTTAATTAAATCATTCATGAGCATTAATTATTTATTTTAAACTTTGTCACCTATCATCAAATTTTTTAATGATTTATCCCATGGTGTGAAAAGTAGGAATTTTTCATGTGGAGATCCTCTTGGATCAAACCTCCCCACAAAAAGCACCGTTTTTCCTCCAAAAGTATAGAGAGGAATTGTACTTGAATATCTGCAACAAGCTTCTAGGAAGAGTCTTACACTCCATGATGCACTTCCCCACAGTTTGATCTTCATAACAAAAGTCTTTATAATGCCGCACTCTTATTCTCCTTTACCTTTATATTTCGGAATGAGGATGTTGATGTCAACACTTGCACTAATGCAAATTCTTAGTTGATTCCTTGATTTGCATAACAAATGTCTATGAAAGGCCACACCCTTATTCTCCTTCACCTTTGTAGTTCATAATGAGGATGTCAATGTCGACACTTACATCAATGCAAATTTGTATCTGACCATACATGATCACAGTTTCAAATAAATACCATACTTTCCACGAGATGATAAAACACTCATGGACAAGTTTACAATGATTGCCAAATAGGCCTTAGGAAAAATAATGCCTCTCACTCAACAGTTGATACAAGACCCATTACAATGTTTCCAAAATAGGCCTAGGAAAAACAATTCCTCTCATTGAACAATGGCTACAAGACCCATTACAATGTTGCCAAAAGAGGCCTAGGAAAAACAATGCTTCTCACTCAATAGTGACTATAATACCCATTACAATGTTACCAACAAGGCTTACTTAGGTATAGTAAAAAAATCCTCTCACTCTCATCATCACTTTCAAGAGTGGATAATTACAACCTTTTACATCATTAACATTAAGGTGAATACCCCCAAATGTGTACTAGTGGGAAACTCTATGGTTTTTAAACCTCCCATTACAATCATGTGCAACATAATCAATAAGGAAAATTCCACCATCATTACACTTGTCTCACAATTATGATACTTTTGACTGTAAGCAAGACTACTTTCTGTGGAAGTGTCAAAATGGCCTCTTACCGCACTTGTTGGCCCTCGACCAAGTTTTGATGAAACATTTGTCGGGTTTGACCACTTTTGGACTTCGACGTAGCGGTCAAAGATGGAGCACCCAAGCGAAGCTGAGATCATAGGATCTCATTTATTTTGTGGGCTTGTGGACCCAACATGGGGTTCATTAGGGTTTATGTAATGGGTTATGGGATGTCGGGCCATGGGTTTACCCATGATTAGGCCTTTTTGGTAAATGTAATATGTAAGGGTGTAATGTAGAAGTAGGAAGTGGCTAAGTGCAAGCGATGTAAGTAGATATGTGATAAGTCAGTAACTAAGTGCAAGAGGAAAGTAGTTATGAGTTGCTTTGTGCAACAAAACATGTATGTAAGGCTTTGTTCTTGGTAGAGGAGTTGGCTCTATGCCTTGACATGATTTTGGGGAAGGTGGATCTGGTGCACAGTGTGTAGATCACCTGTCCAGTGTGAATATTGGCTCTATGGATTAGTGCATAGGAGTAGAAAAATGTAGAGATTGAGAAGAAGACTAATAAGGAAGAAGAAGTTGTTGGTGGACATAGCCCCACACTGGGGTGAACCACGTAAATATTGTGTGGATGGTTTTCTTTGTGTTATAATGTTTATGTTTTTTCTTAGTGCAATGAATGTTATGAATGATAGATAGATCTACGAATCGTTATTTCTTTGTATATGTAGAGTATGTTAGATCTAACTCCTGATGCTAAGTGTGAAGTGTATGTTATCGTTATTACTACGTCGAATTTTACTTAGGGTTTGATATGCGATGTAAATAAAGATAATACATTAATAGGTGTTGTCCCTAAGTACTCTGAGAGGTGTTATAATCACAAATTTGTGTCCCAGCTTGGTTATAGACACTTGAGTCATGTAACCCCCCCTTCGTCTACCTTGGGTGTGTAAATTCTAACCTTGTACAATATCTACTGCAAACCGATATTCAGAAAAGAACATAAAAGATACAATGGCAAATACAAACATTACACAAAGATTTTTCACTTGGAAACCCAAACCGGGAAAAACCAACATATATTATATTCATACATTGTTTTACATTGTTTACAATACAATATACATATAGGAGTCAGCGGCATCCAAAACCCTAACCCAATGACCTGGATTAGTCCAAAACCCTAATTCCTTAACCGGAAATAGAAAACCATCAGCAAAAAACCATGTGCCGAAAAACCACCTAATATCATGTGGTCTCGGAAATATGTCGTCCCAGTAATATGTCGTCCCAGAAATATGTCGGCCAGAAAGAAAAAATATTCTGGGGCGCTGCCCCTAAACCCCTACGCGGGGGGCTCCGCCCCCCTGTACCCCCCCTCTAACCCCCCTGCGCACCCGGTGCAGACGCTCAAACACTACTACTCGTGCAAAGAATATAACACATACCCAACATTCTCCAACTTGTTGTTTTCTTTGCACACAGGGGGTTACAGGGTTACATAGTCAACAATCCAGGGCAGTAATGCCCATAGATCCTCTACACCAAGAAAACTTCTCAGTGCTCACAGATTTTGTTAATGGATCTGCAACATTCTTCAAAGTGTCCACCTTCATCAGTGATACTTTCTTTTCTTCAATCATGTCTCTTACAAAATGATAATAAACATCAATGCGCTTTGTCTTTGAATGATAAGCAGGGTTCTTCACCAAGAAATTGCACTTTGACTGTCACACTCTATCCTTACAACTTCTTGTACCAACCCAATACCTGAACACAATCTTTGTAACCATACTACTTCCTTACTTGCATGAGTGGCTGCCATGTATTCAGATTTTGTAGTTGAAAGTGCCACTATAGCCTGTCTTTTGCTCATCCAAATTATTGCTCCTCCAAACAGGTTAAACACATACCCGCTTGTAGATCTCCTACGATCCAAATCTCCATCCCAGTCTGCATCCACAAAGCCATGTATATCAACCACTGTGTCCAATCCTGGTCTTCCTTCATAGCACAATCCATAGCTAGCAGTGCCACGCAAATACCTGAAAAATCTTTTTACTGATGTCCAATGCTCCTTCCCTGGTTTTGACATATACCTGCTCAAAACTCCCACTTCATGTGCAATGTCCGGTCTAGTACAGACCATTGCATACATAAAA
>SNQJ01S0302462.1:0-10285 GCA_010110895.2 Picea sitchensis | reverse complement strand
ATATCTCATTGGTAATGATCTCAACAACTTTTGGACAATAATATTGTCTTTTAGCTCTTCTCCCAATGCTTTGATTGAATTGACTATTTCATCCACTCTTTGAAAATATTCTACAATGTTTTCTTCATCTTTCATCTTCAGAATATCAAATGACCCTCTGTGTGTTTGAATTTTAGCTCGCTTGACCTTTTCATATCCTTCATAGATGATATTCACTTTATCCCAAATTTCCTTTGTTTATTTACTATGCATCACTTTTACAAATATATGATTTGTTAATCCTCCAAGAATAGCATTAACAACTCTTTCATTGTCATTGCATAGATTCTTTGAAGCAGTATCAGTAGGTGGAGTAGATGGAGCAGTGTAACCATTTTCAACATATTTCCAGGCATCACATCCAAGGGCCATTAGATAGATTTTCATTCTTATACTCTAGAAAGCATAATCATTTCCTTTAAATAGTGGTGCTCTGTTGGAGGACATTCCATTTTACTGATCCATTTGATCTCTTCAGAATCTACCTTCCATTGGTTAAACTATGGTGAAGACACTTTCTCTGATAAAAATTGTTGAAATAGTGGCCAATAATGAGAGGGGGGGTGAATCAATATTGCTTCTTCTTTTAAAATTTTAACAATTATTAACTAACAAATTAATTAATCATAACAATTGATCAACAAGAATGTACTGAATACATAAATTTAAATATAACAATAACAATAACAAGTTATAATTGTGTGAGAGACAATAATCTCTCTTCTTCTGAGCACCAACTCAAGGAGACACCAATCCCCTGGTTTTAAAGCACCAACTCCCTTGTTTCAGATCACCAACTCTAGGAAGCACCAACTCCTTTATGAAACAAGATTTAACATGGATAGGAATTCAATCCTCTCGAGCTCCTCCCTACCACCCTCACTGCATAAAAATGTTTACAGTTTCTTTCTTGGACTCTGCTCCTGCTTCTGATGTAGACTACATAGACACTTTTCTTCTTACCATTTTTCTTTGTTTATATAGTATCTCAAGAGGTATATGATATTGAAACAACGTGTCTTTTTGTAAAATAGAAAATGAACCAATGTTCCTTTTCAATAATAAAACATTGCACCTATTCTTTTAATTAACACATATGCTGACTTTTTTTTGTTTATTAATTGATTTTAATTTAAAAAGGCGTCCAAATCATATAGTGATTTTCGTATGACAATTCTCGAGTGAGGGAAACAAATTCTAAAATTCTATGACACGCGTTTTGTGCAGAACGTGCCCAATTAGCCAACATAGTGGTCGTTTCCTCGGAAAAAGTGTGCGGTGGACAGTACAAGAGGTTATTTGAACGAAACTTGCCCATATTTACTGTTGCGACCACCTTCTAAACTTTCCAAATGAAGCATCCAATTCAGCAACATATATTTGGTCATAGATCCACATTCCTCCTTTATCATTAAGCTAGCAGAGTGGACTCAAAAATTATAAGAGAAGATTTTAAATGACGTATTCGCTTCCACATATGTGTTGACTCTGGTCAAATTTTAACGTCAAGTCCTGTAGCGTGGAGTTGCAACATATGAGTTGCAGCAAGTTACTTCACTAATATTGTAGCATGGAGTTGTAGTGTGGGAGTTGCAACAAGTTGCACCACTAATCTTGTAGCATGGAGTTACAATGTGGGAGTTGCAACGAGTTGCGACACTAATCTTGTAGCATGAACATATGGTAAAGTGAATAATTGACCTTGTATTTATATATAACATTTAGGTAAGTAAAAAAATGATAAGAAAGAGAAGTAAAGGGGAAAAAGTAGAAACGTGGAGGAGGTGTTGAATATTAATAAAGTGCTTGTATTAAAAGATGCATGGTATCAAGAATGTTATAGACAAGATTATTGATTTATTCAAGTTAAGAATGAATATGGACTTAGATGTTAAGGATTTATGATGACAAGAATATGAAGAAATAGATGAAGACCCATTTTTTTTTAAATTAATAATAATTGTGATAAATGATTGATGAATAGATAGGGAGGATAGCTCATAAAAGTGGAATTTTGACAAGAAGTGAGTGTTTGTTTGCGGGGTAACTAGTTGTGAAAACTTGATCTATAAAGGTGGGGAAGTAGTACATAGTTCATGCTCATGAACAATAATAGAATTCCCTAGATGTAATTTTGTATATGTAGTTGTAATTGGTGACTTACGTATGGGAGTAATAAGGAGTAATAAATTAATGATGGACCTAATTAAGGATTTAAATTAAAGAG
The DNA here is from genome assembly GCA_010110895.2 of Picea sitchensis. Classification (NCBI taxonomy): domain Eukaryota; kingdom Viridiplantae; phylum Streptophyta; class Pinopsida; order Pinales; family Pinaceae; genus Picea; species Picea sitchensis. The sequence goes on along the minus strand of SNQJ01S0302462.1, from coordinate 8,019 downwards.
ACATTTTAAAAATGTTTTATAATGTTAATCTTGTCCATACTAGTTGAATGCATATGGATTTACTAAGGAGTGAAGTAATTATGGGATGACCTCTTGGATAAATAAATATAATGATTAGCCCCTGAGGTGTAGGGAAGTCGGTGATGGAGTAAGGCACTTTGTTATGTGAAGTCACCAGGTTGAAACCTTGGCTTACCTTGTGTGTCGCGTATGGGGCATCATGGGCACACCTGGAGGTTATTGTGGTAGTAGTTGGAAAACACGACCCTGTGTCATGCGCGTACATGTTCAACTAGCTGATGATTCGGCCAATCACCAAAAAAATAAAAATAAATAAATATAATGATTAAAATAACAAATTTTAGGCAACAAGAGATGAGAAAACATATAAAAATGCAACTAATAAGTTTTCTTATTAATGAATTAACAAATGGATGGAACAATTGAAGCATGTTAAAGGATATTACTAACAATAAATACATAAGAAATATAAATAAAATAGTCAATAAATTACATGTCAAGATAAAAATTTGATCTTTAAGGCATGTTCTTGAAAGACGAGGGTAATATTGGAGGACATAAGTTGAAAATGAAATGTTCAAAACCTTACCAAAGTGTGTATATAAGTAATTGAAAAATTGAAGTTAGGGTAAAGAGATGAGGACACATGTATAATTGTATAGACTAAGGAGTTAGTATTTAGTTGTAAGGGTAAAGAACTTGAATTCATATATCAAACTATGTTGTAAAATCTATACATTGTTCACATTGAATGTTATGCATTATTAAGTTTCATAAGATGGATAGTTTCCATAAGGGATATTATATAAAAAGAGACCATAATAGTTGGGACTAGTAGAATGACTATGTGTTTTGAAGTAAAAACATTGGATTTTGTGATCATGAACTTAGGATTAAAGTGTGGAGTAGTTAGAAGATAAAACAATAGGGTACAAGAGGCCCATGAGCTCTTCAATGTGACACTTATGAAAGACAAAACGACAAATGAAATTATGTAATTTAATCATATTGAAGTTGAAACATACTATAAGACACATGAATATGATTTGACATTCACAATGACAATGAATATAGTTATTATAATAGTTTGACCTAATTGTTGAATTAAATGGTGACGAAGAAGCAAATTGGGTGTATAAATAAAGAATACAACTAATGTCATCCTTGTCGACAAGAGAAATTTTTTCTTCAGAAACAATTGTGTGACTTATCTCAACTTGATTTTATAGTAGGCCTTAGATTTAGTGATGCAACAACTTGATTAGATAACTAGATTGATTGGTATGTATTAAAGGTTGTTGCATATAATGCTTTTAGTGTCCCGAGTCCATCACTTATATTTTGAAAATACATAATAGATAAGCATATCAGCTGTACTTTTTAGGTGTTAATGCAATAGTGATAGAGATAAATTAGGACTTGGAATGTATTGAATAAAAAAATTTGAGCTTGTAAGGTCTCCCCTGACACCCATCGAGCAAGCACACTCCTTGGGTAGACTTGGGGACGAGTCAAGAAAGAGAACACAAGGGGCATGTGATCACTTGGACTAACGAAGACATGTCGGTGTGGGAAGGATCACCTTGGGTGCATGATGGTGACATGTGGCACCAAGGGGGAACACACCTTACTTACCTTGGGAATATTGATGGAGACTTGGGATGCATTTGGGAAAGGATGAGGAAACTCTGGCACACACCCAAGGAGTAGACCCTCCTTCCCATGGTAGCAAGGGGGAATTGAGGAGGTTGGTTGACCCCATCAGTACACCCACATAGATTCTTTCCAATCGAAACATAGGAACGCATAAGGAAAGGAATGTGTCCCATGAGAGGGTTGCACTGGTCCAAGAGAGACACCAATCAATGGGTGCACAAGTACCAATCAATGGGTGCACAAGTTTGTTTAGGTGCAGTGGGTCCATGAAGGGGCACAACGAGTAATTTTGTAATGATGGTTCGTTAAGGGAAGCGACACGCCCAAAGGATGCAATGGTTCGCGATGGTCATCTTTGGAGTCCATATAAGAGTATAAGGGCACACAACAAAGGAAGGAAACAATAGTATGTGGAGAAAGAAAAAACGTTTGAAGCAAGGAAGAACTAAGGCAAAGTTACAAAGATGGAAGGCAATTAACCAAGGGTGGGATGCACTAGATGATTTAGGGAAAGTATAGAAATACATGTCTGTTGGAGGCATTTTTTAGGAAGAAACAAAGTACTTGTTAACTTGGTGAAGTGTGCAACATAGAAGGGACAACAAGTCTGTGGGGTGCACATTTGGGACACACCAAGGGAGGTTGCGAAGGTGGTTATGGCATAGAGTCTTGGTGTGAAAAACATGTGTATGAGTGTTTTGGTGAGGTGATGTGAGTTGTGTGACTCTACCCAAGTTGTAAACCAAGCCGATAATGTTGATATTGTAATTGTTTTGCAATAACAAGACTTAGTTGGGTGTTAGGAACAATTTGTGTCACATGCTCTATTTATGTGTATGTCTCTTATTTGTTTCGCAATTGTTCTATTGGTTTCTCATATTCTAGGATGGATTCTTGTTGGGTTGGTATATTATTTGAAGTGAAAGTCTAGTCGAGGTGAATCAATTGACAATCAAAGTTGAGGTGGATCGACAACAAGTCAAAGGTCGAGGTGAATCGAATGGGTAAAGTTGAATTCGAAGGTCAAGGTAGTACATGGTAAAGGAATCGACAACAAGTCAAATAGGTCAAACAACATGAGGTTGATAGGTAGACATGTGGAAATTGATTGAAGAATGAATGAAGGCTGACTGGTAATACGACTTGGAGTTGACTATAACAGAATCTCTAGATTTGCAGGATTTGTAGTCAATGATCTGCATGGATCTGTAACCATTTTTGGGTGCTAAGTATTTAGTGTTTTTCTTGTTGTAAATCCTATAAACATGTGTGTTGTAAAGCCATAAAGGCTAATAAATGAATCATAAGATAGCCAATCTTTAGAGAAATATTTAGATGTAGGTTGTTGGTCATGCATATGTAAGTTAGATTGGCTACAGGGTTGTTCTTGCACATGCAATAGGGTATGATGTTGATTGTGTCTTAGGTGTGGACCAAGGTTAGAAATGTAACCTTTTATTCAGATTGAATAAGACAAAAATAGAGAAAAACGCTCAAGGAATGTTGGTTTTCTCGGTCTAGGTTTCCAGGGTAAAATATTTATGTACTGTGTGATTGATTTTTCATTTACGTTCTTGATTAAATTCTTCTTCTCCTCTGCTAGGTTTAGTGTGGAAGTGTCTCTTATTTCCTTACAAGTCATATCAGATCCGTGTTATGCTTTGACGAGTGTATCAGATCTTTATTTACCAATCTTGAATCTGAGAACTAAACTCTAGGTACAGTAAGAGTTGTAAGTCATAAATTGTGTTAAAGATCATGGTAAAGAATGGAAAACAGTTCAAGAATAGAGATAAAAAACTTCAATGGCCATAATTTTGAGCTTTGGAAGCTTAAAATGAAAGATCTTCTTGTAGATCAAGAACAATGGAAAACGATTTTTCTAGGTACCCAGCCGACATACATGTCGACATAAGAATGGGAGAAACTCAAAAGAAGAGAAAGAAGTACGATTCCCCTTTGTGTTGCATATTTGGTACAATTGAATGTCTCAGGTGAATATTCGGCCAAGAAACTACAAGACAAGTTGGGAATCTTATACCAGTCGAAATATCTAGTAAATAAGTTGTTTCTCATAAAGAAATTGTATCTTATGAGAATGAGTGATGACAGTTCTGTGAATGAGCATTTAAATGTGTTTAACACAATTTTAAGCTAGTTATTGTTTGTGGATATTAAAATCACTAAGGCAGATAAGTGTATAAACCTATTATGTTCTTTTCCAGACTCCTCGGATAGCTTAGTTGTGGCTATAGGGAGTAATGCAACCACACTAGCACTAGAAGACATGGTTGCTTCTCTGTTGTCATAAGAAATGAGAAGAAAGAACATGGAAGGATCAACCAAATATGATTTAGTTGTGAGAGGTCGATCAGTTGAAAGAGATAAGGGAAAATTATCCAGTAGAAATTCTAAGTCAAAGGGTAGATCAAAATACTCGGTTCAATGGACAAGAAGATGCTAGAAATACTATAAAGTTGGGAATTACAAAAAGGACTGTAATTTGAGGGCAATGTAAGTTAGTATAATATCTGACGAGAAGCAGTCGAGTGAGAGAAAGACAACCCCAGATAAGGGAGGTGATGTGTACCTTACGTTGACCAGTACACAATCACATCAAGGTGTTTTGTTGATCGACTCAGGATCATCCTATCATATGCCACCACATAGAGAATGGTTTTGCAAGTATGCACGATATGATGGAGGTGATGTGTTCTTGGGGGATGAATCGACAACCAAAATTGTTGGACCAGGAAGAGTTCGACTGATACTGCATGATGGGAGGAAAAAAACCCTTGTAGGTGTGCTACACATTCCAGGTTTGGAAAGAAATCTGATATATGTCAGTAAGATGAGTGATGTTGGGGTACACACTTTGTTTCAAAAGGATTCGTCCAAGATGGTCAAAGGTGAAACAGTATTAATGAAAGGAGTTTAGATTGGAAACCTATACATTTTATCAGAGAATGTCGACTTGACTAGATGCAATGGCATCATTGCTTCTAAATTCCACTTGACTTTGACTCAAATCAACCCGACTTGGGCTGAGTTGGTGCAAATTGACTCGACAAGACATGATAAAATTGACCCAACCATGATAAAATTGACCCAACCATGCTACAGAATGAGAGGATGGGACACATTTGAGAAAAAGTACTTTGATCTATGCACAACAAAGGTATGGTCAATGTTTTTCCTGAATGTGGTTTATAAGTCAATTTTTTTCAACATTGCATATATGGAAAACAAAGTCGGGTGAGGTTTTCATCTGGAGCGACTAGGGAGAATGAGATTCCAGAATTGGTGCATAGTGATGTGTTTGGCCTGTATTATGTCTCCTTCATAGATGATTTTTCCAAGAATACATGGATATATTTCCTAAGGAAGAAATCATAGGTTTTAGAAAAATTTAAAGAGTTTAAAGCTCTTGTAGAAAACCAGACAGATAAGAAGATTAAGGAGCTGAGAACTGACAATGGTGGTGAATTGTGTGGAAAAGAATTTGATCAGTTCTGTAAGCAGTGTTTCATAGCAAGCCAACATAACACACCATATACCCCACAAAAAAATGGAGTTGCTGAGAGAATGAACAAAACGTTGATGGATAAGGCAAGGAGCATGCTCAATGGTGTTGGGCTTGCATTTTCATTTCATTCAGATTCAAAAATTTACAATGAAGATAAAAAATACTATAGTTTTGCCAACTCACCCTTGCACCTTCAAAGTGCTAAAATATATATATAAACACCCTTAATAATATATATAAGTTGAAATACCATGCTATCCTATGATTTGGATCTGATTACATAAAAAAGAAGGCAATTTGTAAACTACTTGCTAAAAATAGAAAATTCGTTTTGCTGGAAAATAGGGGTAAAAGATAACATCATATATCTCAAATCACAATATATATTACAAAATAGGGAGAGGTTTTTGGAGATGAACCCGTTCTTGAGAAAAACCTCTTCCATTTTTTAAAAATTATTCTCCATATTCTCAGGATCTGCACCCAAAGATGATGACTAAAACATGAAAACATTAAATGATAGAATCTGGAAAAATGGGCCGTAAATATTCATTTGAATATCTCAAACTATGAAACCTGTATAAAAAATGAGAGATTTTTTTTATTGAGATCATAATTGAAAAAGAAATCTCTCTCTTTTTTTTTTTTTTTTCGAAATCCTCTCCAGTTGCTCAGGAAATGATCTTGAAGTTGACTGCAAAAACAATCATTTCCAGAACTTGCGTAGCGTGCCCTGCAGACTTTGTGTAGTGTGTTTGATTTCTTCATTAAAATTAATTTAGGAGGTGACATCAAAAATTATGGAGGTTGAAAATTACTACTAGGTAATCCACCAATCATTTCCCAATGTCCTTTAACCCTCTATGTACCTACAACACTTGTGTAGCGAACTGGTGTGATGCGTTGTGTAAATGCATCCTTAAGCATTTGTGTAGCGTGCTTTGCACAACGCATCTAGTGTTTTCTTCAAAAATCATCCAAATGGTAGATGAAACATTTGTGGAGGCTACTCATGAATTCTAGGCCGAAAACCAATCATTTCCCAGCTTTTACCATATTTAAATATGCTTTCAGAATTTGTGTAGCGCAAGGTTGCTACACAAACTCTGTATAATGAAATTTTCCAAAAAACTAAAAATTGGTGAATTTTCAAAGGTTCTTCAAAAAGAAAAAATGGTGCAGGCCTGATCCTAAATCTCAGCCATCTCTGCAAGTAACTCTAACTATTGGAATATCAGTTGCAACAACCACTGTCTCTTCTGACACTTGGAAAGTGAAATCAACAATCCTTGATTGAACTCCATAGAAGTTGAGGGATAATTCCTTTGTGATACTTCTTCCTTCCTTGACTAGCCATGATATGGATGCAAGATAAACCTGATACTATCAAGGGAAGAAGGGTCCAAGGGATAAAAATCAGACAGAGCACCTCTTACAACAAACAAGCAGGGCCAGGGTTTGCTCAAATTTTCCATAGGGAACTCAATTATGAAAAAGGAAAGTTTTAACAATGCATACATGCAGGTATTAAGCACCAAATTTGGCTCTCTGGTATTTACAAATCACAAATCTAGAGGAACAGGGGATGCGTAGAGAAATGCTACTGTACAAAGTTTGTGTAGTGGGTGAACTGGTTTGTGTAGGAGATGGGTTTCTTGAAGATTGATTGAAAGGAAGGGGTTGATCGAAGGTCGAGAACTCATGCAGATGGATAAAAGGTGGTAATAATACATTCATAAGCTCCTAGAAAGTGATTTGAAAGGGGAAATATTCATTTTTTGGATGACAAGACAACTCAATCTGCTTCAAGCAACTTGCGCAACGTGTTTACATAGTGCACATATTGTTTTTGAAAATATTGATGCTAACATTTGGATCCAATGGGGATGCTATCCTCCCTATGAGGTTGCAAGGAATAATAGACCAGATGCCTTATCCATTGGGATGATCCAAACTCAACACCGTAATTTGCAAACTGACCTACAACCTGCTCCTTTCAAACTGAAACCAAACTGCAACCCAAATTAAGAATGAAAACTGTCAACTGTAAACTGAAAAATGCTGAAATAAATGCTCGCCATGATGATCTTATTCACACCTACCTACCCTAAATGCTGATTTTTTTTCAATCAAGTGAAATCAAAATGCCAATGAAACCATGAAAGAACTTTATCCACTGTTTTCTTTCTTTGCACATGCTTGCTCCAAAGCCTGTTTACTGATAATTCAGTGAAAACATTATCTACAAATTCAAATCTCAAAAAATTAAAAACATTGGGACTGTTTACCGCCTCCAGCAAAAATGCAAATGGATCCTCAAAAACATGCATAAAACAACAATCATGTTTCACCCCTTCCACTGCATCCTTGTTTTCACGTAATTCAACCTGTTGATTGCCACAAAGAGGCTGAAAAATATGCTGAGATTGCTGGAAATAATAATCTTTTGAATCAGAGGAGTGTGCTGGCTGAAATGAAACCCATGGTGGCAAGTAATCCATATCTAACATTGACGTTGATTGACCATCATATTCATTTCCAATCTAGTAGTTGATAAAAGGCTGCAAATCTGAATTGAAATAACCTTCCATGTAATCAACAACATGGTCATTAAATGTATGAGAAGATTGTTGGCCCTCTTCATTGATAACAATTTTCTCATGTCAAACAATGTCACTGTGAATGTAGTCAGACTTCCTTGCTTCATATGTTATCTCATGATTTACTTTCAACAATTCAAAGGAAGAAAAACATAATGGAAGATAATTTTCATTGGCAAGTCCACTGCCTTCTTCATATTCAACATAATTCCTGGA